>VSMD01044814.1:0-16500 GCA_008750895.1 Mirza zaza | reverse complement strand
TTTATTGCCCAGGCTAGAGTGAGTGCTGTGGCGTCAGCCTAGCTCACAGCAACCTCAAACTCCTGGGCTCAAGCAATCCTGCTGCCTCAGCCTCCCAAGTAGCTGGGACTACAGGCATGCGCCACCATGCCCGGCTAATTTTTTCTATATATATTTTAGTTGGCCAATTAATTTCTTTCTGTTTATAGTAGAGATGGGGTCTCGCTCTTGCTCAGGCTGGTCTCGAACTCCTGAGCTCAAACGATCCGCCCACCTCGGCCTCCCAGAGAGCTAGGATTACAGGCTTGAGCCACCGCGCCCGGCCTCCAGTTAATTTTTTGTCTCTCCCCACTAGAATATGAACACTTCAGAGTAAAGACATTATCTGTCTTGGTTACAGCTGATTAGTGAACCTAGAGAAGTTCATGGTACATAGTAGACTCTCAATAAACATTTTGAAATGCATGGATGAAAAGACTAATATAGATTTCAGTTCAAAGTGTATTATTCTAAAACACATTTGCAACAATCATGTCAAAATGTATGAATGACTTGAACAGACACTTCACAAAGAGGATAGTAAGCACATAAAAAGGTGCTCAAAATCATTAGTTATTAAGAAAATGCAAGTAAAAGCCATACTGAGATACCACTGCACATTGTTATTTAATAGTAAGGCTAAAATTAAAGACTGACATATCATGTGTTAGGAATAATGTGGAACAACTACAACTCATAAACTTCTGGAGGGAATGTAAATTGGCATGATGGTTTCGTATAACGGTTTAGCAGTTTCTCCAGAAGTTAAACATGCACCTAACTCTTTGATCCTGCAATACCACTCCTGGTTATAAAATGTATGTCCATTTATAGCAGATTTAGTCATAATAGTCCCAAACCAGAAACGACCCAAATGTCCATCAACAGGAGAATGGATGATGATATATTTATTCAATGGAATATGATTCAGCAATAAAAAAGAACAGACTCAACAAGGTGTGAGCTGTTAAAGATTAAAGTTAGTTTTTTTAAATAATAAAAAAAAAGGACAGATAGACACAATGAAATAGAGAAATCTTACATTGTGTTCCAGGAAAGACATCAGATGTGAGAGACACATAATGTATAATCAATCTGTTTATATGAGATCCAAGAATAGGAAAAGTGAAATGTATAGTGATAAAACGAGAACAGAGTTCGCCTCTGGAGGGGGGAAGTTTGAGCAGAACATAGGGAACTTCCTAGGTGACAGAATTATTCTATACCTTGATTGGAGTCTCGGTTATATAGAGGTACAAATTTGTTAACTCATGGAACTGTATATTTAAAATATCATTTTATTGTATATAAATTTTATCTGTCAATAATGTTGACTAAAAACATTAAAAAGCAAAGAAAGATACATGCAGTAACATGGATGAGATGTGCCATCTCACAGACATTATGTTAAGTGAAGAAATCCAGACACACAAAAAGTACATAGCACATGATTCCATTTACATAAGTACAAAACAGGTATAACTAATCTATAGAGATAGAAATCAGGAGAGAACCTGGTAGGGTCTCTCACTTTTTAGTCCTTCACTGCACCAGCTGTGCCAGTGCAGGCCTGGCTGAAGCGACAAAGGACCGAGGCCCAGCCAAGGGTGCGGAGAGAGGCACATACTACTTGCGCCAGGGAAAAGTGCTGCCTGGGAACACTGAGCCACACTGAGCCTTGTTTAACCTTCCTTCCGTTTCCCTACTCCTGCCTGGGAGGAGCTGGGGGCATCGGCTAAATTCTCTGGACTTAAACTGCAATCTTTCTGGACCTCTAGCACCTTATCTATAAAATGGGGCCAGTCCTCCCTACCAGGATTCACTGGAGTGTGGGGAAAAGCTAATGATGTAATTCAGGAGAGAGTGCTCTGTAAACTAAAGTGTTTTACCAACATACGACAGATGATATTGCTGCTATTAGGCAGCAGGACATAGTAGTTAGGAGCCTGGCTCAGAAGCTAGATTGTCTGGGTTTGAGTCCTAGCTTTTACCTTCGCTAGGTCTTGGGGGACTTACTGAGTGTTTCCATGCTTCAGGGATCTCCCTGATGGGAGATGGGGTTAAAAACAATACCTGCCGGGCCAGGCACAGTGGCTCACGCCTCTAATCCTAGCACTCTGGGAGGCTGGGGCGGGTAGTGAGCAAGAGCAAGAACCCGTCTCTACTAAAAAAAAGAAAGAAATTAGCTGGCCAACTAAAAATATATATAGAAAAAATTAGCCGGGCATGGTGGCACAATGCCTGTAGTCCCAGCTACTTGGGAGGCTGAGGCAGAAGGACTACCTGGGCCCAGGAGTTTGAGGTTGCTGTGAGCAACGCTGACACCACGGCACTGTAGCCTGGGCAACAGAGCGAAACTCTGTCTCAAAACAAAACAAAAACCTGCCTGATAGGATTGTTTTGGGGGGAATAAAAGAGTTTGAAAGATTAGAAATCAGACAGAGCTGTGGAAGGAGAGGTCACATCGTCATTCTCTTTGGCTGAGACTTAGCCAGTAGGTTGGCAGACTACTCCTCCCAGAAGTTTAAGTTGAGAAATATGAGTCACCGAGGACAATCAACATACAAGCCTAGACCAAGAAAAAAATGACCAAGAATTTTGTCAGCGCAGGTTGGGCCTGTTGTTGCCCAACGGCCCAGTGATGAACAGTCTGCCCTGGAGGAGCCACCAACTGGGATTCAGGATGTGACTCCTGGTCAGAAGAGAAATGCGGGAGCACCAGAGGGGCAAGGGCCTGACTTGGAAGCTGATCTCCAGGAATTGTCTCAGCCAGAGACGGGGGGTGAATGCCCGGGTGCTGACGTGAAAGAGGAGAGTCTACCCAATCTAAGCCCGTCGAAGTGCTCGAAGCAGCTGAAGGACAAACACAGGCTTAAATGAAGACAAACTGAAACAATGCAGACTGTTGTTATATTGGACATTTGACTTAAAATTATCTCAATAAAGTTTTAACAGTTTTCTTGAAAGAAAAACAGAAGTCAGAACGGTAGTTGCCTAGAGATCGGCTGGGGTGAGTAGGACTGATTGGAAGGGGGTACAGGGAAACCTTCAGGGGTAATGAAAATGCTCTGTATCTTGATTAGAGGAGTGGTTATACGTGGTGTGTCTACAATTGTCAAAACTCATTGAATTGGGCTGGGTATGGTGGCTCACGTCTGCTATCCCAGCACTTTGGGAGGCTGAGGCAGGAGGACTGCTTGAGGCCTGAAGTTTGAGATCAACCTGAGCAAGAAGTGAGAACCCATCTCTACAAAAAATAGAAAAAATTAGCCAGGCGTGGTCGTGGACACCTGTAGTCCCAGCTACTCCAGAGGCTGAGGCAGGAGGATCACTTCAGCCCAGTTCAGAGGTGCAGGGAGCTATGATCTGGGGTGGGGAACCTGTAGCCTTGGGGCCACATGTGGCCTTCTACATCCTTGAGTCTGGCCTTTTGACAGAATCCAAACTTCACAGAACAAATCCTTCTAGCCACTGTACTCCAGCCTGGCTGACAGAGACTCTGTCTCTTAAAAAACAGAAAAAAGAAAAAAGACCACCTCTCAGAATTATACACCTAGTATCACTACATTGCACACTATATATGTTAATTAAAACAGACCAAGCAATGTAATGAAAAAATCAAAGTTTAAAAAATACAGGTAGTAATTACCTTTATTTATACTTTCACTAAAGGAGGGGATGAAGATGTTTTCTCAGCTCTTAACCACTCATCAACACAAAGGGCATGCGTACTCTGGGCCGCAGAAGAATGCCAAACCCCAGTTTGTCTAAGTGGCTTGTCTAACTCCTAGCACTCTTCTTAGTAACCGAGGGGAGGGAACGTTATCCTGAAGATATGGACTAGACAGCCTGCCCTGGGTCAAATTCAATTTAGGAAAAAAAAAGAAAATTCAATTTAGACTCTGCTGTAGATTATAGCATGATGAGTTAACATTTTTAAAATGGATCCTACACAATTTACTTGAATCATTTCATTTAATTCTCACAACATCCCTACTGTTATATCTCCATTTTACAGAGAAGTAAATTGAGGTTCAGAGTTTACTTTTCCAGGATCAACCAGTATAACAAGTGGCAAATCAGGAATTTGAATTCAGGACAACCTAATTTAAAAAGCATTGTTCTTTCAATGCCTTTGATACAAAACCAAAACCAACAAAAAAACAATGAGTGCTGGACACAGGCTGGCCTCTCTGAGATGTGAGGAGCCCCTTCTGAGCCCAGCCCAGGCTCAACTTTGCCTTTCTGTTTTGGGGCCGCACCAGCATCTGGTCGGCCAGGCCCTATGAGCCAGCTAATGAGCGGAGGGCGGCAGCCCTTCCTCGGGCATGCTAAGCAGTTCTAGGGCCTGGAACCTGGCTGAGTTGCCACCTCCATGAACGTGGTTTCTCGAACCGAACTGAGTCTTACACGGAATTGCCTGATCACCTGACTCACAGTTTTCATCACACAACTCTGAGTCCTGGGCTCGCCACTGGCTCCCTAACACCTTGCCCATAGCGGGGACACAAAAAACAGTGATTAAATTAGGGAATGAAAGCATAAGTGATTTTCTGATCGGCAAATAACTATCACCCAAGATCATGCCTTTGATACCATGGCGTCATAGCTCCTTCTGAGCAGATTCGCACTTCTTGCTCTCGTGGCTGCTATGGTGGTGGGGACGACAGGAAGGCAACTCTTACTCTGGGTACTCCTCCTCCTTCACTTCCTGATGCCTCTGTGTACTGGGTGCAACAGGAGGGGGAGGGGAAGAGGGAGGGGGGGAAGGATTCAGAAAATAACTTAGGAATAATGGCAGGAGCCAGACAACTTTGTATCGCACCCACAAAAGTCTAATGATTAATTTATAATGACAAAGTGATTTTTTAAAATGGTATATGGGCCAGGCCTGGTGGCTCAAGCCTGTCACCGTAGCACTATGGGAGGAGGCCAAGAAGGGAGGATCGCTTGAGGCCAGGAGTTCCAGATCAGCATGGTCAACATAGGGAGACCTCTACAAAAAATAGAAATAGCTGGGCATGGTGGCATGCACCTGTAGTCCCAGCTACTTGGCAGGCTGAGGCAGGAGGATCACTTGAGCCCAGGCGTTTGAAGTTGCAGGACAGATTTCTCTGCAGCACCCCTGCTGCCCACTAGGAATTTATGTGATTAAGTTAGACTTTACTTCCTACACTTGCTGGACTTAACTACAGGGGAAGACCGATGTTTAACCAGCAGTCCCCAAAGGGGCATTAGGCAATTACAGCCTAGGGGGCAAGCGCATGGGCCCTGGAGCCAGACTGCCTGGGCTTGCTATTAATACTTCCTAGTTGAATGTCGTAGGGCAAATTAATAAACCTCTCTGTGCCTGTCTCACCTGTAAAAATGAGAATCATGACACATTTGCGAGGAGTGAGCTGATCTACAAAGGCCTTTGTAGATCACAGCTGCCTGCCATTGGTAAGGAGAAGCCACTGCAGGAGATGACGATGGAGGAATGGGGCACGCCTGAAGAAGTGATTTTTACCATGCAAACAGGATTAGGAAGAATGAGAAAGAAGGAAAGCCCGTGACCCATGCCTGAGTGAAGGACAACAGAGGTATGAGCACGGCAGTGGACGCTTCTGATCACAGGTTTTGGGGCCCACTTGGGAAAACGGCAAGACTCCCTGTCCAGGTTAGTCTCCCTGTACAGGGTATCAAAGGCTCCTGCGCTCTCTCGGGGACAGGGGGTTACCTCAAGAGACCAGGACTGGCCACAGGTGAGGCCTCAGGATGGGACAAGGGTGTCCACTGAACTCCTTCCTTGCACATTGCTCCCCAACCCTCTGCAGTGCCAGGACACCCACTTTTAGTCACCTCTTTCCCCATGCGCATCTCGGCTAGAATCCTGGAGGAGAAGATTTCTTCACCTCACACTCAAGTCCTGGCAGTTTCTTTGGATTGTTCCTGCTTCAGAGTGGGCTGGGGGAAGAAGTACAGCCCTCAAGAGCTGAGAAACTAGGGAGGAAAATGCACAGGACCACCGGCTTGTCTGCGACATACCCCAGCCCATGAGCAAAATGCAACACGCAGCGACAGCGGAGCTGGAGCAGAGCATGAGAGAGACGTGAGGCAGACGAAGTGGGCAGGGCCAACCTGCAGGGCCTCACGCACCATGCAACGCTGCACGTAAGGAAAATGGAAAGTGAGCTGAGTCTTAAGCGGGAGCAGGATAATATGACTCAAAGGCTGCAGAGATCACACTGGCTGCTGTGAGACAGATGAGCGGGAGGGAAACCCCAGCGGAGACAGGCACCTGCTGGGGAGCTAGCTAGCAGGCCCGGTGATCCAGACCAGATAAATTCAACCAGTGCTGAAAATGACCAAATAGTGCCAGTATCATTTGGTTTGAGCCAACAGAAGGTCCAATTGATAGGTGTGGTGGATTAAAAATGGCCACCAATACTCCATAGCTGTCCCCCACCAGAAGTGTTTCACCACCTGTGGGACCTGGGCTGGCCCTGTGGTCAGCTTTGACCAACAGAATGTGAGAGCCAAGCACTGGGAGGGTGCTGAGCCCAGGCCTCAACAGATCTCGCAGCTTCTGCTCTCGCCCCTTAGAAGGAACCCAGAGACCGCACACCAGCGACTGAAGGTGAAAGGCCATGTGGAGAGGTCCAGTGGTCCCCGCTGTGTCCAGACACCAGCTGGGGGAAGGTAGCCAGAGAGCCAGGGAGAGACCAGCAGTGCCACCCAGCCAATGCTCAGAACTGTGAAAAAGGCTGTCCTTTTAAGCTATTGTTTTGGCATGATTTGTGACACTGATACAAAAGGACTGCAGGGCAGGAAGATGCATGATGAATCCCAGGTTTCTGATTTGAGCAATAAGCAATTATGACGCCATTTTGAGAGGTAAAGTTAGAGGAGGGGAGAGTAGAGTGGGGTTGGCGGGGGCATGAGAGGAAAGGTTCAGGGTTGGACATGCGGAGCAAAGGACCCCAAGAAGACATCCCGGGTGCAAGCGCCATGTGCACAGTTGTTTCTGTGACCCTGCAGCTCGACAGTCAGTTCTATCCGGGAGCCGACAAAGCCACAGGAACGAATGAGATCGCCTGTGGCAGACGAAGCCCGAACTGGCCCGGGACAGAGCTGTGAGGAGTGGGCACAGGTAAGAGGTGAATGGAAGAGTCTGCCAAGGAGACTTCAAAGGAGTCAGAGAGAAGGAAGAATGGGAAGTGAGTTGTGTCACTTTACTCCCCAGAGTGGCTGCAGAAAGGGCCTGTCCAGTAAAATGCTACTGAGAAGGCAACTACAAGTGACTAAAGAGTGGTTTTTGGACTAGGAACATGTAGGTCCTCAGTGTCCTTGGTGAGGGTGACTTCAGGGAAGCGGCAGAGGGAGGAGGGGTGGCACTCAGGACAGAGAGGCAGCTCTCACAAGACCAGTGGCCATCAAGGAGCCAAGGCAGGATGAAGGAGGGAGGGAGGGTTGAATATGACAGTCATCAAGTATGAACATCTTAACGTAACGATGAGAAGAGCTGATGGGGTGGGAAGGGGTGGAAATATCAATAAGGAAAACTCTATCTACTACTCGGCACATCCACCGCCTGAGACCCCACCCTACAAAAGACCCGTATCGACGTACTACTAACCTATTCTCGACACATCAAATAACCTATTCCCTGGCTCCTTAGCCACCTGAGACCCTACCTCTTAGACCACTCCAACTTAATAAAAGTGGAAAAAATCGGGTAGATGGGGCTCAGAATTTGGTGGCGAGATCCCTCTGAGACCGCGGGCAAATAAACTTTGATTCTCCAACTCTCCGTGTGCCACTCAGTTTGTGCTCGGGACCACCCACTATAGTACTTGCTACTTCAATATGAGGAGAGTGGATGGAGCAAGTTCTTAAAGAGCCAGAAGGAATCTGGTGGACTGATAGAGAAACTTGAGAACAAGGCTGCATCTCCAATCGCGATGGGAGGGAGGAAGGTCTGGTGGTGGAAGGCTGAGGGAGTTTCCTTATGTTGGAGGGGTGTGTAGGGTTTTTCGTTTTTTTTTCCCCAATAAGGGGATTGCCTGCTGGCAGCTAAGGGGGATGATGGGGTTGGAAGTGTGAGGGAGTTAACCAGACAGATCCATGGGCCTGGAGGCACTTCAGCTTTTTCTGAAGTGGTCCTCTCCACTGATGTAAAATGTGAAATCAGATGAATATTTAACTTGGCATAATCCTACTTGTTTTAGAAATCAACAAAGCAATGCCTGAACACTGGCACCTGGTCTGTTAAACCTGAACTCAAATGGCATTGGTGTTAGGTGCAAATTTAGCAGCTATTGCTGTCTGAGCAGAAAATAAATAGACCAGAGAATAAACCTGGCATATTGGTCAGACAATCTGACCAGGGGTCAGACGTGTCTTTTCCAGTCTAGGCAGAGGGAGGTTTATTCTCAGGGATAAGCTAATAACCGAAGACCATTTGCTATTCTTTAGCTGGGAAATTCCAAGGATATTGGAAGCACATGGATGAGGATATAACAGAACAGTTGTAAAGACTCATAAAATGTACAGTAGGACTTCTAAGAGAGTTCTGACTAGACACTCTCCCTTCTGCCCCAACCCCCTCCAGCAAAAGCTGGCCATAGTTGTGGGCTGCAGGGTCACATGAAAGGTCTGCTCCCCCACCGCCACCTGCCTATGAGATATAGCTAAAACAGAGGGGAAAAACATCTCATCTGAGCAGCTGACACCCCAGACAGCCACCACGGTTAGGCTTCCTTTAACATTTAAAAAAAATTTTTAAGAGATGGGGTCTTGTTCTGTCACCCAGGCTACAGTGCACTGGTGCAATCATAGCTCACTGCAGCCTTGAACTCCTAACCTCAAGCAACTCTCCTGCCTCAGCCTCCCAAATAGCTGGGGTGAGAAGCATGAGTCACTGCACCTGGCCCCTCTAACGTTCATTTCTTCCACCTACTCCTACCCCCCATTTCACAGCTAACTATGTGGAGAAGCCCCTTATCCTGCTGAGTATAGCACCAGAACAGTTTCTAACCCGGGCAGAAGCATCCGACATCTCCTGTGGCCTCTTAACTTCCCACCAGGTGTCAGCAGCTGTTCTAGGAGGCCTGTCTCAGATTAGATTAGGGAAGCAGGGAGGCACTCAGCACCAGCCCCTCAGCTTGCCCTCACCTCCGCTGTGGTCATTTTGGAAAGATGCTGCAACCTGAGGCAGGCAACAGAATAAGGGACATTTAATCTCAAGAAGAAAAGCAAAGTCATGTAACTGCAGGGGTTCCCAAGAATCTAATGTCTATGTTTAGGACTAAGGGAAATTGGAAGAGCATCCCTAAAATCCACGAAAGCTTGGATGGTGTTGGTGAAGGAATGGACCCTGTCTTTTCTTGCAAAGGTGACAAGCCTGACATTATAAATACTGTGTGAGAGACTCAACCTTGATGTCCTCTATTCTTTCCAAATCTTTGCAAGTTTCTTCCCAGAGTTATTTTGTACAGTGAGTCTAATTTTTAAGAGCCACAAATCCTTTCTGGAATAACAACAATAAAGTATAAAAGCCTACCACTCCTCTAGAATATCCCTCCAGTGCATTCCTTCTATGTTCTCAATAGGAGCAATGACTCTCGGCACTTGCTGTGTGAAGGGACTGGTACAATAATCTGACTTCTTAGCTGCCAGCCTTTCCCACCTCCAGTATATCCTGTATATCTCTACTAGACCAATTTCCCAGAAAAACAATTTCATCCCTTCCTTCCTGTGATTTAACAATCTGATAACTTACTACTAAGTCCAAATGCCATTTGCTATGGTTTGAATGGTGTCCTCACCAAAATTCATGTTGAAACTTAATCCCCAGTGCAACAGTATAAGAGATGGGGGCAGAGCCCTGAATGGGACTAGCACCCTTATGAAAGAGCTCCAGGCTGAGGGAGTGCTCTTTTGCCCTTCTATCACCTGAGGACATAGCTTCCACTTCGGAGGATGCAGAAACAAGCCACCATCTTGGAAACAGACACCAGCCCTCACCCGACACCAGCCCTGCCAATGCCTCCATCCTGGACTTCCCAACCTTTGGAACCATGAGTTTCTTTATAAATTACCCAGTCTTTCTGTTGCAATTCTCCAGTCAAAAAAAAAAAAAGAAAAATTACCCAGTCTCTGGGATTTTGTTATAGCAGCACAAATGGACTAAGACATTTAAACTAACATTTAAACAATAAGCCTTCATTTTCTGCCTACATTGCCAGACTGCTCTACTCACTACCCTTCTAGCACACTGTTGATCCTGGCAAACTGGCTTTATTCTTATGCAATCCATTCCTTCATGAAACCTTCTCTAACTTCAGAAATCCTTACCTTCTGGATACTGCTGACACTTCCTGTGGAATAGCCTTCATGTTAAATAAGAAATAAAAGATGGAAGCAACAAAGGGAGAAGACCTATCTCCAAGTTCTATTTTTATTTAGAATGTAAGGACTTTATATTTACTGACATCTAGCTTCTTTCTAAATAGTAAGCCTGCATCCCCTGGTTTACCAGCAGGAAAAAAGGAACGTGAGCAGCCCTCTGGCAACTGAGCAGGGCCTTTGGCCCATGAAGACATCCCAACTGCTCATGTTGGAGCAATGTCAACTCTGAAATAGAATAGTAGTATCAGGTCATACCTAGCCCCTCCACTTACATACGATTACTAATACCAGCAACCAAAACCATGCTGTTTCCTTCCCATACTCATTAATGATGTCTTAGTAACATGAACACTTCATAATTAAATTCAGTTAACATCAATAAATACAGCAACAACTGATTAGTTATTATGCATACAACCAATGAATGACACACACAAAAAAACCCAATAAAATCCATTGTTTATGGATAATGAACATATCCAGGACTTTCCACTGGACCAAAATTTACTTTTCCAAAACTCTATGTTCTAGTGCAGTTTATCATTTCATACATAGGAACTTACTGAAGTCAGTAAAAGAATCCCTCGGGACCAACGCTCCCCAAGATCAATAAATTTTTATACCTCTGATCTCTCTAAGCTGCTCAGAGAGCAGAGAGGCAGCCATGGCCCAGGGAGCCAGGCGCTGGCAGTAATGAATATGGACTGTGAGGGAATATGAATCAGAGTGATTCTGAGGTGACTTTCCAGAGCCATCCACAACAGTGGGTCTTACCTTTTTAAAAGACACATACTCCTTTGGGAGTCTCCCCAGGAAAATGAATTTATAACTCAAACTACTGCATATACTTCACAGACTCCATGAAACCCATCCAGTGAATTCTTAGAGGTCCGAGACCCCAGATTACGAACTGTTGATCTATGCTTCTAACAGATACCCATTTCCTCCTATAATTGAAGAGTCTGCAGCACACCCCTTCCCGTTTGCCTTCTCAGACTGGGGGCTATAACAGTAGACAGGTTGTATGTGCTGTGAGGAGAAGGTGGGGGTGTGGTCAGCCTGTGGCCTAGTGAAGAGTCTATACTTCTTTAATTATTGCCTTTGTTTTCAGTAAGTTCGTGGTTGGTCCACAGGACTTTGGGGGAGGGAAGGCATAAAAATTTCTTCTCTCAAGTTGACTGATGAGGAGCTTAAAAATAAATGTCTTCTCTTAAGAATTCTAAGATATGTCACAGTAGACCAGAGGCATAGTCTAGTACCCAACACCAGGGTAATGTGGCAGAACTGGCAGTATGTTGGTCTCTTTGTAATGTCAGATTAAAGAAACCACCTGGAGGCTGACACTGGCCCCTTCTCTTCCCAAGAAACATATCTGGCCCTAAAACACAGAAATGTCTACAATGAAGATCTGGGTTTAGCGTAGTTCTCATCACATAAAATTCCTCTTCCAGGTCCTAGATAAAGTGGCCACTTTGTGTCAAGGCCAAAGAGCTGAAGACGACTCCTTTCGGCTGGGGTTTCACATTGTTCTTGCAATTCAGCTTCATCTCATCTTTGCTATCCCTTTGTGGGTACTGACAACCTTGGCAAAATATGAGGAAGGGTCCATACTACTGTTTGCTCTGATTATTCTGTGTAAAGATGCCAAAGAAGGATGGAGCAAAGGCCTTGGTGACACTTTTGCCTTGGATAGATGAATGGCTATAGTCCATCTAGTCCCTTAGTTATATCTATCTGTATTCCAAGCACTGTGAACAAACACATTCAAAATCCCTTTACAACCACGAAGCTGAGCTGGGTGCAGTGACTTGTGCCCATAATCCCAGATACTTGGGAGGCTGAGGCGGGAGGACTGCTTGAGCCCAGGAGTATGAGAAGCCATTTCTTAAGGGAAAAAAAGTTGCCAAATATCTTAAATCATTCCCAGCTCTGACAAAACTTGCCTTCTAGGATTTGGAGACAAAGCAAGAATTTGTGACTACTGCTGACCACATCTGGAAGTAGCTTGAGGCTGGCCATTAGAGACCTGAAAGCACAATTTTCATTGAGGATCCAAACCTCAGATCACCTTTTATTTCTTCAGGGCTACTATGGGGTTAAGGATGTAGAAAGGATGCTGCAAGTGCCCATGAGACCACGTTTTGTGGCAGGCTAGGGCCACCACTAATTCTCAACGATGACTTTTCCACAGAACTTGCTCAAGCACAAGCAAAAGACCCACTAATAATCAGATGTGCACTATCCACAGACTGCACCTGCTGAGAACAGGTCCTGGTCCTCTGACAGAAACCCCCTCTCGCAAAGGTCTAAGAGGCTGGCATTCTGGTCCATGCTTAGCAAATTCCCTCCTGCTGCGGGCACCAGGACAGAGGCAGCTGGTGACACTCGGATGAGTTGTCCCATGCCAAGTCCAAAGCAGCAGCTCACAGGCCTCCTCTGTTCCTCATGCCATACACCAAACATGATGGCCGGGCTTACACACCTATCTTGTTTGGGCCTCTCCCTGTTCCCGCTTCACCTCTATTCTGTCACTTCTGCACAGGCTGGAGGCTGGCCTGCACACTCCAAGCCAGAGAACAGGCAGCAACTGCCACAGGACATCCTAGGGAAGTAGTTCCCCACAGCATCTAGATCGGCATGATGATGTGGGGGGAAACGTTGGCCAGAAAAAACCAAAAAAAAAAAAAAAAAAAAAAAAAAACCAAATTTCCAAAAGGTAAATTTCTGTGTATTCATGCCTAATCTTCCAAAGTTGTGTAAATAAATTTTTTCTACCATCCCCCATCACTTGCACAAATTTTGGTCAAGTCCTAACGTAATTTGAAATGAGGTAGGTAGTTTCTATTTGTGCCTTCATCGTCGTGGTGACTGTCCAGGCCTGTGCCAAGAAAGCACTTGTCTCCAGAGAGTGGCAGCGCCAGGGTGGGCACCAGTGACTGGTGGAGCTTCTCAGTTGGCTATTTTCTCAATCTCATCCAAATCATCTGTGTCCAATCTCTCTATCTTCTTATCTGGAGGGGAAAAAACACAGGTCTCTGCCCAGCCTAGGAACATGCCAAACCTCAGGCCATACCACCCTTCACTTAGCCCCAAAGGTGCCCAGCGCCTGAGCAGGGGCAATGGGGCCCTGGTCACTGACAGCAACAGTCAGAGCCACCGGGGCCGTGTCATTTGAGTCCCTGGGTCCTGAACTCTCCAGGTGTGCTCCCTGAGCACTTCCACATGGTAGGAAAGGAGAGTACTGTGCTCAGGGACCAAGGGCTCTCTCGGGCTACAGAAAAACCCACCCCTTTCCCATCCCTGCTCCTCAGGAAAGGGTGCTAGGCCGAGGACCCTCCCACGGACTCACTAAAATGCTCCTGGATCCTGTTGAGGATGTTCATGCTGTGCTTGCTGTCGACCATGTTCACGGCCAGGCCCCTCTTGCCAAAGCGCCCGGTGCGCCCGATCCGGTGCAGGTAGGTCTCGTTGTCCGGGTTCCCGTCCTTGTCCACGGGAAGATCAAAGTTGATGACGACAGACACCTGTTCAACGTCGATGCCTGCGTGAAGGAGAGGGAAGCACAGAGGAGTAAGGACGGAAGACAAAAACCACTGTCCACCCACAGGTAGGTCAATGTAGACCAACCCTGGGTGAGGAGAGAGTCTAGGACATGCCAACTGTGGGGACTGGGTACAAGACACGGCACATACAGACACAGCAGAATCCAGAGGGAAAGAACAGAACCTTGGCAGGTGCAGTGAACTATGACATCAGTGAGAAAGCCTCTGGCAGGCACAAGTGCCTGGAGCCGGGTGCCCAGGAAGAGCAGACTCCATCCTCCACCAGTCAGAAGCCCCGCACGTTTCCTTCCGCAAGTCAGACTCCTGGCTTCTGTGTATGTTCTTAGCTTAGAGAATCTAAATACTCTCTCCTAGAAAGGAATCCCATCACCAACCCCACCAATCTCCCTCAGACCATCCGAGTTTTTGTAGACAAGGATTTCTCTCGCTAACAGGCCCTGGGATCCTGAGCCTAGAAGACCAAGACACATTCTCTGCTCACCGCGGGCACACACGTTGGTGGTCACCAGAACCTTCTCTTTGCCCTCTCGGAAGCGCTCGATCACTGCAGCCCTCTGCTCCACCATCATTTCGCCACTCAGCAGAGCCACCTGGTGGCCTTCTTTTGAGAGCTCTGCTGCCAGCCAGCTAGCGGTTTTGCGGGTCTGGAATGAAAAGATTTGTTTTAAATCAAGAGACCTCTTAAAAAAAACCAAAATGAAGATACCCACAAAAAAGCTTGTCACTACTAAAATGCATGAAGGCCCTGCTGAGTTCAGTCAGCAGGTTAGGGTTATAATTTCTCAAACAGGATTCTAGCCACGTGATTTTTTTCCTTTTTGGATAAATTAGTTAACTGCTCTTAGTTTTTCATTTAGGAAGAATGTGGTCTGAGCCAAAGATCTTCATTCCTCAACAGTCTATATTCTTTTTTTAAACTGTTACTTTTAAATATTAAAA
Organism: Mirza zaza; assembly: GCA_008750895.1. NCBI lineage: Eukaryota > Metazoa > Chordata > Mammalia > Primates > Cheirogaleidae > Mirza > Mirza zaza. The sequence goes on along the minus strand of VSMD01044814.1, from coordinate 1,588 downwards.
AAATTGTTTTTTCTCCCTCCCCCCCTTTTTTTTGGGCAGAGACTGTAGAGTGCAACACTTATTTTTATTTTTAAAGAGACATGGTCTCACTATATTGCCAAGGAGCCCTGAACTCCTGGGCTCATGCAATCCTCTGGTCTCTTGTCTCCTGCGGAGCTGGGACTACAGGCACACACCTGGCATATATTCCTAATATTTAAAAATTATTTCATCAGGCCGGGCGCAGTGGCTCAAGCCTGTAATCCTAGCTCTCTGGGAGGCCCAGGTGGGCGGATCATTTGAGCTCAGGAGTTCGAGACCAGCCTGAGCAAGAGCGAGACCCCATCTCTACTATAAATAGAAAGAAATTAATTGGCCAACTAATATATATAGAAAAAATTAGCCAGGCATGGTGGCACATGCCTGTAGTCCCAGCTACTTGGGAGGCTGAGGCAGCAGGATTCCTTGAGCCCAGGAGTTTGAGGTTGCTGTGAGCTAGGCTGACGCCACGGCACTCACTCTAGCCTGGGCAATAAAGTGAGACTCTGTCTCAAAAAAAAAAAAAAAAAAAAATTATTTCATCAAATGTTTAGTTTTTTTTCCCCCAAGTAATCAGTAAGAAGTAGGATCAAACAATGTTCAGTTCTTCACAAAGTCTTCCCCTTACAAGTCATTACAATGAGGGGAGACTATGCTGGGTACAGGTGGAGGTGATTTACCACTTCCTCTCCCCATATCACCCAGTGGGAATCTGGTCCTCAGCAGTGCTGAGGGGAAGCTGGGGGAGTGGGGGAGGGGGCCGGGGTAGGGGTGGTATGTGTGTGCAGGGCAACCCTAGCAGTCCCCCTGCTACTGGTGCAGCTACTCACATGGCAGAAGATCATGGCTTGAGCAATCGTGATGGCCCCGTATAGGTTACACAAGGCCTGGAACTTCTCGTCTCTGCTATTGCACAGGACATAATACTGCTTGATGGTGTCCAAGGTCTCCTCCTCACGCTTCAGTTTGATAACATTTGGGTCCGGGACCACTTTCTGGGCAAACTTCCACACGGAGTCTTCAAAGGTGGCAGAGAAAAGCAGCATCTGGCAGTTCCTGGGCAGCATCCTGCAAGGTAAGTAACGTCCGGGTATCTGGCACCACCCTGCGGTTTTTGGCGGAAGGACCAGGTGCAAGGGCGGCCCAGCCTGGACGGTCTGGGTCCCCAGGAAGGAGCATCACAGGGAGGAGGAGCAGACCTGAGCCGGGCTGGGAGGGCGTACGGTCGGTGCAGACATGGAAATGGCCCAACAAGGCTGCTGAAAGTACGATAAAGAACTCGACAGAAGCGAGAAGGGGCATATTAAAGGGAGCAAAAGGAGGAGATGCCACATAGCGGGAGGCCGAGAAGTTCCTCCCTGCTAGAGATTCCTACCTCTGGATGCGGATGCTCTGATCCTGGTGGCCCTGAGTAGCTATCATCACGTCGGCCTCATCCAGAACAAACACCTTGATCTTCTTGGGGTCGATGAACTTGAGCTTGGAGCACCAGTCCAGCACAGTCCCAGGGGTCCCGATGACAATCTGCTCACTGATCTTTTGACCCCTTTCCACTGTGGAGACCCAAGAC
>VSMD01044812.1:0-23310 GCA_008750895.1 Mirza zaza | reverse complement strand
TCCTCTCACTTCTCTTGTTTCTGATCTATCTTGAGTATTCCCCTCACCCTGGCCACAGTCTTTTTATATTCCTTAATCCTGTTTTAATTTCTAAAAAGCATATAACATTATTCAGAATTACATTATTTCATTTATGTGCCTACTTACCTTCCACTATAAACGACATGAGATCAGGGTCCTTTTTTGTATTATTCACAACTGTTTCCCCAGTATCTAGTAACGGTGCCCAACCCTCCAGGAAAAAGGTGCACAGCAGGAGGCCAGCGGCGGTAAGCGAGGGAAGCCCCATGCACCTACAACCATGACCCATCGTCACATCACCGCCCAACCCCCGCATCAGATAGGGGAGGCCATCAGACCCTCCTAGGAGCACCAACCCCACTGCAAACTGCGCACGCGAGGGATTCAGGTTGCGAAGATCCCCATGAAAACCCAACTTCTGACGATCTGAGGTCTAGCTGAGGTGGCAACATGCCTCCCTCCTCCATCCCCCGTCCATGAAAAACTGTCTTCCAGGAGTCTGGTCCCTGGTGTCAAAAATGTTGGGGACCGCTGCATCACTATACGTTAATAAGTAGTAAGTGAGCAAATGAATAATAAAGTTGACAAAAGCCCTATTGCTTCCTTAAAAACTTCAGCATTCCAATTCAAGAGATTACATAGTAACAGTATGACCTTGAGAAACTTACTTTGGTTTTATTAAAGAATAATGATACTTAAAGAAGTTGTTGCATTTAAAGATAATGACTTCAAAGTGCCTATCGCTGTTCCTGAGATAGTCTAAGGGCTCAAGATATGTTGGTTGCTATTTTTATAAATTTTACTGCTAAAAAGGTGTGTGTTTGTTTGTGTGTGTGTGTGTGTGTTTGTAGTCCGAGAATCACAGGGGTTCAGAAAGACTTTCTTCTCTTGGTTTCCTGCCCATTAGGAAACCAGGAAGAGCAGTCATATCACAGCAGTTCACAAATGGAAGGAAATCAGTTGACAACACAAAATGACAATGAAAGTTCCGTAGGCAGCCCAGTACTCCTATGTTACATTAAATAAGCAGCTCTCACAGGCAAAGGCAAGGGCAAGAGGGAGCAGGATGGAGGAAGACACATCATTTTTCCTCCAGAGGGACTTTCCAATTTGAATGATTGAAAGCTGTTTCTACAGGGTGTCCCAAAAGTTGCCAAACACAGGGAAAATGGCAAATTGTAGCTAAATGTACCTTTATTTACAAAATATTCATTATAAAATTTTTCCTTTGTATAGGGGCTTTTGGGACACCCTGTATTCTAGCCAAATGGGTCACCAGCAGCCTCCAAAAGAGAGCTATTGATAGAGGTTATGTCTGCTTTTTGTCACATATAATCAGGTGATTCCATCAACTCAAGTATCTATGCAGTGGACAAAAGATAGTCATACTTCTTATTCTTTTGATACAATTGTTGTTTTCTGCCTGTTGTTTATGGCAGTGTTTAGATTGACATGAGCTTTCCTTTCGTATACATGGTTAGTGTTTTCTTAGGAAAAGATCTGAACATTTGCGAATTAAATTAAAGTGAATAAGAAAGTATAATGACACTTTGTAGGCTGGAGTTTTATTATGTTGCATGCATTTTCTCCTTTTGTGATTCGTTTTGCTCATGATTAGTATTAAGAATAGTTTGGAAATTTTTAGCTCATGGCAAATGTAAACCAAGGGCAAGGCTATTGTCTATGCCAGTCACAGAACTTTTAAGATGGAGCAGCATAATATTTGGGGTCAACATAATAGTGACCTTGGTAATTTGGTAACAACTATAGGAAGGATGAAATTCCTTGGGAAGATAATTTAAGTTGCTTTGTGTCTTGCTCTTCATCATATGGAAATTATCTTTCTAATGCTAAATTCCTCTATTTTGTAAGAAAAAGATGATATTTCTTTACTGTTTTCTTTGAGTTACTTAAAACATACTTAATATAGAAGCAGTTTTGCATTACTAAGATGGAACTTGATGCTATTTTATTATTTGTGACAGAAAACCATTAAAGTATTGATTAAAATCAGCCATTTGATAATTATGTTTAAAAAATAGCAGCCGCCTGTAACCCTAGCACTCTGGGAGGCCAAGGCGGGTGGATGGCTCAAGGTCAGGAGTTCGAAACCAGTCTGAGCAAGAGTGAGATCCCGTCTCTACTAAAAATAGAAAGAAATTAATTGGCCAACTAAAAATACATAGAAAAAATTAGCCAGGCATGGTGGCACATGCCTGTAGTCCCAGCTACTCAGGAGCCTGAGGCAGAAAGATTGCTTGAGCCCAGGAGTTTGAGGTTTCTGTGAGCTAGGAGGATGCCACCACACTCTAGCTGGGGCAACAGAGTGAGACTCTGCCTCAAAAAAAAAAAGAAAAATAAAAACGTAAAATAAAATAACAGCTAACTTAATATTGAGTGTTCATCATGGGTTAGATGTTATACCAGGCACTTAAAATGATATATCTCATTTAACCTTCAAGACAAGCCCATGAAGTACAATTGTTACCCCTAAAATACAGATGAAGAAATCAAAGATTAGAAATCTTAAATAACTTGACCAAAGTCATACTGCCATATGTAGCAGAATTTAGATTCACACTCTGAACTATGTCTGCTGACTCTATGCTACCTGCTTCTAATTGTTCAAAAAGAGAGTTGAAAAGACATGATGTCATTACATATAAAGTATAATGATTTGTTAACACACTTGCACCAACGGCCTCCATAACTCTGCTTGCCAAAAACACATACTGAAATTGTGTTCTAAAGTAATTATATGTAAAGAATATGAAACGGAAACAATCCAGACCCACAAACCACATTTTCTGTTCTGTGGTTATGCTAGGATAGAAAGGGATATTACAAAATTTGAAGAAAGCAGAGAATTTTTGTAAACTTTTCCTAAGTCTATAAAATAATTGATTTTAATATTTAGAATAAAATAAGAACATTTAAGAATTGATTTCAGGTTAAAATTTGAAAAAAATACATAAATATTTTAGGGTTTTACTTAAACAAGCCATTTGTTTACCTGTTACATTTGATTTTCATTTACAAGTTGATTTTATTTGTACCAATCCACTTACATGTGTTAATGAATATGTTTAGAAGAAAACAATATGCATCACTAGAAAAATCTGAGCCATTTTTACCACTAGGCATTGATAGAAATCATATGTCAGATAGCATCTGCCTGCATTTGTTTAAGTTACACAGTGCCTGGAGGTAGAAATGGAAGAAACTAAAACAAAAGATTAATACTTTAGACAGTAGGACATATTTATACAACCCAAAATGAAGTGATTTGGCAATGGTCCAGTTTATTACAATTTGGACAGATAACCTGGATATTAGTGTTGACAAAGCAGAAATCTTTGTTTTGAGTTACATAGGGTAGATAATCCAAAAAATATGGTCAACCTAGATAATTTTTTTAAATACCCTAACTTGTATGTCTTTGTAATGAAATAACTTAGTGCATATTAAGTATTTTTTGTTTTGATAGTAAATATTAAGTTCATTTCAATTGGATTTCATTCTATTATTATTTCAAAACTTTGCCCATATTGACATTAAGTCTAAAAAAGGGAAATGCAGTATAACGTTTTATCACATAGTACCAGAATATGAGGCTACTTTTTTGTGGCTATACTCACAATAATCACATTTTTAAAAGAGAATATATACTAGCAACTCATTTTTAAGTACTTTCCTTTCAAGACAGTTTGAGGTGGGTGCAGGGTCATGAGAAAACAGGGAATTCTGAGAGAAACAGAAACACAAACCATCATAGAAGGTCATTTAAGTATACACAAAGAAAATTAATTTTTTTTAAATACAGTTAGCATTTTATTTTACTACCTGCAATCTTTTCACATGTGAATATTATTAATATAAAGCTATAATTATAAATGTTTGTATTATGTTCCTAGCTCCTGTATTTCAGCTCTTACTTCTATCATGCATTACTATTTTTGAAAGTCTTCTTTAATGTTTGTTTTCCTTGATTACAGTACTCCTTACAAATATGTCATATTTGCTGTCTAAGCAAACCTTCTCGGTCTTTTGGTCACAATTTGAAAACTATGAATTTTTGTTGTTTATCTATATATATCTGCATGTCTTAACCAATGGACTTAGATGGAAGTGTGATCAGCAGAAAAGGGCAAAATTGTCCAGTTAAGAAAAACACTTTTTTTTCCTATTATTTAAGTAACTAAGTTACTTAAATTCTGTTACTAAAAAAGTACTTATTTGCATTTGAAAGCAATTCCTCCCTAAACAATACTTGGCACTCCATAGACACAGGGTAAGCTCAAAGCAGGCATTTTAAAATAAGACCATGTGGGCAGATTTTATATGTTCATAACTTTCATCATAGAAGATTGACAAATTAAAGAAATAAGCCATACATAATATAACTGATTTACAAAGAATATCCTTTACTAGACCTTTTCTCATATTCATCAATTCTCTTTATGCTCAGTGAACACAAAATAATCATGTTGCTGCTATGGCATTTAATCAAAAATAGGGCTGTCCTTCTCCTGATGTTGAATTTTCTCAAATAATAACAGGAATCCTACCATTTCTTTGTTAAAACTTTCAAAAATTCTTCTTTTCCATAAAATATCATCAATACTCTGTAGATAAGGTTTGATTCCTGCCTGCCTCTCATTCCTTCTACATACTGCAAAGTCAAGTCAAAGTGAACAACTCCTTAATATAAAAATACTAGCTCTTCTCATTTGTTTCTGTTTTGATGGATTCCAGCCAGATTTCATGTACTTGTTGGTACATGACTGTCTTCCTCACACTTAACAATCATTCCAAGAGCCATCTTGTTCACGAAGCCTTTCATAGAAGTCTCCCCTAATAACATATACCTTTATAGGAGGCGTGTACTGACAATCCATATTGATTTTGATTGAATTAACTTTTTGGTTTTGTAAAATACTGGGGCATACTTAGAATTACAGACTTATAGCTGGAAAAAATTTCAGATTCAATAATAATCTAAAGTTTACATTTCTAAATATAGAACACCTTGGCATCCCATCTTGATTCTAATATTCTAGGCATACAGTCTATTTAGGATAAGAGGATATAGTTATAAAATTAAGTAAAAGTATTTTTAAAGTTTCCAAAGTAGAAATCTTTGGTTTGAATGATATGCAGTTTTAATTTTATAAAACATACAAAATGAGATTTTATGTGTTTCCTTCCTACATATGTGTTTGCACTTGATGTTAAGTATTCATCTTTAAGAAAATTGCATTCTATTATTTTAAAACTTTATCCATAATAAGTCTTTGAGTAACTGCTTAACAAAGAAAGTAGTGCTTGAGCATGGTCAAGCATATATGGACAGTCATGCTAAGTGGATGTGAATTCAGTCTGAAGAACTGCATCACTTATCATCAATGCCTCTATTTCCTGAAATTTGCTTCTTTGTAAATGCCATACAACCAATTCTTCTTTGTTTTATACAATAGGAACTCTATTAAGTTGGCACTATTTTATATCTTATGCACAGCTGGGCCAATTAGAACAATTCATGAAAGCTGAACAGATCTCATTGGTTGCTACATCTATATTTTTATCAATTCATCTATTCTAAATACATGCTGTCTTTCTCAGAGTTGGCCTGCATAATCACTACCACCACCACAAAACACACAGGCTATATTATAGAACAAGCTATACATTATAATAAAAGGAATATTACCCATGTGAGAATCTGACAGGCAAAAAGTGTTCAAATTAATTAGCTGCACATTTTTTGATCAGCTATCTAACTTCACTAAATCCTAGTTTCTGCATTTGCATAATGAATTAAAATATTAATCATGTTCAGAAATCATCAGAAAAAAACTATATGAAGGCGTTGTATAGGCAAATTTCTTACCCCTATGTATGTCTACCTCTATTAAAGCAATCTATTTGTCTTAAGATTTTAGGGAATTATATATTTTCTCTAATTAATATTTTAAAATCAGTGAATCTTGGCAAGAAAAAATAATTTTTCCAAAATTAGAGCAGCTGCTATGAATTGGTAATCTATCTTATTTGAATGATGATTATTAAAAAGCATTTTATAATGTCAACACACTCTGTTTTTCTTGCCTTTTAGGAGCCTAAGTTGCCAAAGGCTTACCTTGCACAAGAATCTGTTCTTCTCCTTCGTTTGTAACTCTGTTGTAACAATCATTCATCTCACTGCCGTGGCCAACAACCAGGCCTTAGTAGCCACAAATCCTGTAAGTAAAACAGATTATGTCCTTAGGTTCAAGAGCTAGTGGGGAAAGACAGGGGGTGCTGATATGTTGATATGCATATTATATAAGTGTATAATTAAGTGCACATATATTTGAAGGTCTGACATAGAGAGAGTATATGTAGATATATTCCAATCTAGAAAGGTAAATTTTCTCAAATTCCCCCAAAATATAAAAGGTAAACATCAAAAAGAGTAATACATTTCTTTACTTTCAATTATTTATATGTGTTACACATATCTTCACCTCATTTTATGGCTGTAGAGTCCTACTGTTAATGGGACATAAACATAAGTTTATGGCTACATAATGTTTACTCAATCCAATGGGAAAAAATCAAAGCAATTAACTGTACAGTTAGGAAAAAACAGTATATAAAAATGGTAAATTTAAATTAAATTGAATTTTTGCAATCAGGCTGACTTTAAAAAGTCAATAAAACCAGGAAAAGAATGAATTATAAATCTATACATGACAGTAAACTTCACAGTATGAAATTTTAAAAAGAGCTACAAAGTTCACAATTTCAATAAACATTTATAAATTGTTTCCTTACATGACATATGTTAAAACAATTTAAAATTTATTTATCAAATTTATGTATTTTGTGCAAGCTAAATGCATATGTAAATATGTTTAAATTAAAATGTCTGCATACATATACATACATTCAAACTTTTAAAATCATCTACTTTCATAATCTTTATAGTATATCTACAACAGTTTTTTATATGGATGTGTGTGTGTATACAGTGTTGTTATTTTTTTTCCAAGAATAAGTTATCTAGTAACTGAAGTCAGGGAAGGGAAGGAATTTTCACCCAATGGGTCAATAAACAACACTCTCATCTATGTTTTATGTGTGTTTTTAGGGGAATTTCCAAAATTCTAAAATTCCCTGCATTGTTTGCACATGTGTATCCGGATTGCTTAATCTTGTATATGTTCCACTCTAAAGTCACTAGGTTAGGAAACACACTGGGGTATAATTAGCAATATAAAAAAAACTAGCCAATGGCCTGCCATTTTAGAGTAAATTTCTCTAAGACACAACAATTCAGAGTTTGATTATAAAGTTGCAGAGCAAGAAATTCTAAATCTCATATTTATATACCAGGACATGTTTAATACACAAATTATAGATTGAAGTGTAGTTATTTTGGAAAAATTTATTGGTTGTTTATATCACCAATACCCTGCACAGAAATATTTTTTCTGAAGCATGCTGAAAATTCTTTTTATCATAATAGTGTATAGGTTAATTTTTAAATGAAATCAAGAATTAGAAGCCTGATTAGATATAAATATCTAAAAATATATATAATTTGAAGCTGAAATTTATTTTTCTATTTATATACATATATAGTTTAATAATTCATTTTTACCTTTGGGAGAACTTTAATGTGTTGCACATAAAGGCACATCATTTAAAAATTAATGAAATGCATTCTACAGATGAATTTAATGAAAGGATTGGTTTTATAAATATTCTTTGGTCAGGAAGCAGTGTGTATAGTAGTGAAAACAACATTGAAATTATAAGAATTATGTTCAGGATGTAGCTTTGATTAATGTGTAAATATTAGCAAATCATTTAACTTTTTCAGTACTCAGCTTTTTACCTATAAAATATATGGCTAGTGATAATGCACACCTAACAAGATAGATTAAATAAAACAATATATGTAAATATATTTTTAAGCTAACTCCTTTGCAAATGTTATTATTACTATACTATGATGATCCACTATTTGTTTTCCAGTGCATTGTCTTTCCAACTTTCTTTTTAGTGAAAAAAAATTATTTCAAAAATAATACTAATTGTCACTAAATTATTTACTGAGTTCCAGAGTGGAAACTGGAGCTGATGGGAGTAACTGGTCATGTATTTCTGGAAGAGCTTTAAATCTATTTCCCATGTCAGGGGAGTAAATTCTGTCTCTTATTCCTTTGTGTTTTCTTTACCCCATGTTTGAACCTCCCTCTTCCTGCCTCTTGAAGAATAAAAGAAAAAGAGACCTCAGGAAAAGAGGAAGGGAAACTATAATTTTTCTTCTTTTTACTTGCATGAAACTTTCAAACACCATATTTGCATAGGATAACAGATGGACTTATTAGATTATTATTTAATAAGAATTTGCACAGGTAACACATAGTATGCAAAACTTTCCATAATTTTCTACATTAAAAGATACAGACTTTTAATGGCTTGGTTCTAAAATTACTAATATTTTTTCCCAACAGAACACAACAATCAAGGAATTCATGATGACATAATTAAAATAGATGCAAATGAATGTAATTATTAATGTGTCAAACTTTTATAACTTCATAATAACCAAAACACATTGGGAATATACAGATTCTATTAAATGAAGTAGATTTGGAATTTATACCTTTTCTGATAGATATACCATTATAAATCTTTGGAATCTGTGGCTAAAATCTTTTGGGGCAGCATTAGATGGGTATGAAGGTTGACATTCTACAAATCTGAATCATTAGTGTATAAGATTTTGTGTAGAGAAAAGAAAATTCCCTATTTCCTGAACTAGACTATTGCCTTACATGTGAATTCAGAAGCAACTAAATATTGCTTCTTTTTCTCACAGGTTAGTTGCAAAGTGTCCCAGTTCATTCATCTTTACTTGATGGGTTGTAATTACTTTTGGATGCTCTGTGAAGGCATTTACCTACACACACTCATCGTGGTGGCCGTGTTTGCCGAGAAGCAACACTTGATGTGGTATTATTTTCTTGGCTGGGGTAAGTGCCATTATACACATCTGCTGATTCAACTTATTAAGAAAGCTTTAGGAAGATGCAAGCTTCCTTTGTAATACAAATATACGTATGATTAATCATTTTTAAATAATATCAGGTGATTAACCTTTGCTTATTGCTTAAGTTGAAATATTTAAAGCAAAGTATCACTGACTCATTGTTTTCAGTAGTCACAAGTCAATTAATAATGTCTTTTTTTTCTATTTAATATTCCAAGGCATACGTGTATCTTGGCAGAATATGTAGTGATTAAAATAATAGAGTTAGAACCATGAGTTAGGGAGCTAGTCTTTGCAATGTTCCAAATCTTCTTTGTCATGTGTAAAATGAATGCATTGGACTTAAATAGCTTTGAAGTTCCATTCTAAAAATATTTTTAATTGTTATTTTATAAGAGTAATTGAATCAGTAATTGAATAAAAGCATGCAAAAGATGTGTTTTTTACACACAATCTCCTGACATGATGATATTCACAAAGCAAATGGTAATATATTTCTGGCACATTAAAAAAACAACTAGAATTATGCCAAGTGTAAAATGCAGAAAATGAGCTCAACAGGTCTAGTTTCCAGAAACAAAACTAAAATTTCAGTTATCTATCATCTATCCATCATCTGTCTAGATTGAGAGATACATAAACAGACACACAACCTTTAGTACATTCTGGTTACATTTATAAAGCATTTCTTCATTTCATATTTGAAAGATCTGATTTAGAGTGTTTAAAACCTGAAAAATTTTTAGTACATAAACCATTTCTTTCTCTTCCTTCTCTTCTTCTTCAGATAATGCCTTAGTATTAATCTTTCTCTGGAGTGGAAGTTCTTATCAATCTCAACTTCTTCCCATATCTGATAATCTACCAAATATTGGCCAATGCCTTCTCACAGAAAGCATATGCATACTAAATTTCTTCTAAGCCTTACAGCTTAGGCAGCACATTTATGAACTTAAGCTCTAGAGTCCACTGATTCAAAATGACTTGTATTAGAAGAAAATGTATACATATATATATACATAAAACATAAAATATAAATATCTAACAGTTTATCATAGTTATTGCTTTACTGCATAGATAATATTTACTCTATAAATATATGGTGCCTAGATTTTTTGCTAGTATCTTTGAGTTTCACATTTCATTACATATTTTAAAAGTTCAATCTATACGGAAAGTTTCAATTTATTTTCTTTTTATTTGATATTTACAGGATTTCCACTGCTTCCCGCTTGCATTCACGCTATTGCCAGAAGCTTATATTACAATGACAAGTAAGATAATCTCTCTTTATGATTTTTATTGGTACTAAATAAAACAAAAATTTTCAACCTAATGTCCCTATTTTCCCCCTAGTTGCTGGATCAGTTCTGATACCCATCTTCTCTACATTATCCATGGCCCAATTTGTGCTGCTTTACTGGTATGTATAATTCTTAAAAGTCTTCTTTCTTCATCATTGCTCACATTTCAACTACATTGCCTGAATCACCTGGCTTGTGATATCCTTTAGGATCCCAAGGGACATAGATGACATATTCACAGTGCTTAAATGCATAGAGTTTAATGATTTGTAAGCAGGAAAGGCAAAAAATACTAATCCAAAAGGGATAGTGAGGCTTCAGGACTGACAGTGGGAATCTGTTATCATGGCTAGACCCAAAAAGAGGACAGACAGAGCAGCATTACTAGAGTTGGATGAGCATTGAGAGGAGTCACCCAATAAGAGTTTTGGCCTTAGGTAGAGGAATACATCTACACCAAAACCACAGCCTGGTAGGGAAGAAGCAGCAGAAACAAACACTCAAGTTTTCTCTCTTCCCATGCTCTGAACTCTTGGTTCTTCCCATTAGCCAATACGGCAAATGTGAGAAGGCAAGAAAGCCTGGGTAATGAGGCAGTCATTAGCTTCAAAGCACAAAGCACAAAGCAAAACTGAGGGCGGATCTAGTAGGGTGGCAGGGCACACAAGAAAAGCTAACATACCTATGAAGGAATAACATTCCAAAAAAGAAAACGTTTTAACAAAAGAGATTATTGCTTAACCCATTTTATTATTATAATAAGCAGCACTTAATATGAGTACACCAATTGGACATTGTTAGTGTGGTTGCAGAGAAACAATAGTCACATTCAATTCTTTTATTAAACTATTTGAATTGGGAAATAAATTAATACAAATTAGCATGCTTTCTCTCATAGAGTATTAGAGATCATAACGCAATTACAGTCTCTAAGAGTGATACTTCAATTACAGCTGGTATTAAATTGCATATTAATATTTTAAAAGATGGTATATTTCTCATCTAAAATTCAAAGCTTTCTGACTCTTGTTTTCAGACTCTATTATAAAATATTCTTCTATTATTTTACTATATTTGCTAGCTGCAGTTTAGTATATGGTTATATTAGAACACTGTTCAAGCCATTCTAAAAATATGCCATCATTAAGCCATTCTCATGAAATTTTTTATGCCCTTTATGAAAACTTTAATATACTTTAATGTAGATTGTAGTGAAAATTTCAAAGGCAGAAGTACTTCCTTCTCTTATTCCTTCCACATAGTAAGAACATGTTTGACACACTGTGCTCAAGCTGTACGCTGAAACTGCCTGGCTTTGTATTTTTTGTATTCAAAGAGCCAGCACTGAATCCTGGCTCTGCCACCCCTAGCTGTGTATGTCAAACCAAGTTCTATTTTGCTTTGTTTTTAACCTCTCTATGACTTAATTTTTTCATCTGTAGTGAAAGAATAATAATACAAATCTCCAGCGTATTATAAAGATTACATGAGATATTTTCTGCTAAGTGATTAGCACAGTGCCTATAATAGAATAAATTCTCCAAAAAGTTTCTTCACTTGTAATTTTTGCATGATACCATGCTTCTGTTCTAAGGAGAGCTCAAAGAAATTAAGATGCATCGTTTGGGCCACCCAGGAGCTTCTTTAACAAATACCAGGCAATATTTTATTATAAAAGATCTGACTGCACAGAGAGTTATGTGATTCAAACTCCTAAATCAGAGAGGTTCTGGAAGTAAAAGCACCTAGCAAATGCAAAATTTAACACCAGCAAACACAATCCTTGGAAAAGCCTGTCCAAGTCAACTTTGGGAATGAAGAGTAGAAGAATTTAAAATTCTTGTTCTATTTCTCTTTAAAATAAGTGGAAGTATTTACACAAAATGAAGTAGGATGAAAGGATCATAATTCTCCAAACTATGGTATGTGGAAAATAACATAGAAAATAGCATCCAATTCACTGTAACACAACTATTTATAGAATAGCTAACAGAAGGATTAACTCCATTGTCAATCCTGATTTCTACTTTCTATTGTCACATTTTAAATCAGACTTGCCATTTTGGATAAGCACTTTACATTTAAGAAATTTTCATATAATAGGGATCTACATTGCAACATTTTACTGTTTATATAATTTATAATTTTGTATGTTGGGATTGTAAAATATTCTACATTCTAAATTTATAAGAAATAAAAGATCATTATTATCTTTCTCCTATGGACTGGTAGTAATTTTAATTTAGTGAAAACTTTTAGAACAACAGTGAATGCTTAGGGAGGGAATACATTACGATGGGTGGAATAACAGCTGACATGTTGATTTGTCACATTTCATTCTTACATCTGTTAAAATGGCTTATTCTGCTTTTGTCTTTATCACATTCCTGTGTCTATAAACATATTACTTTTTATAGATGTGTTTCCATCAGGATTATAGTGAGCTATATATTTTTAAAGCATATGTTCCATTGAATTCTCTAAGTATAGTAGTAGACTATTTTTATGCCCAGTTATTTTCATAACACATGCCTTAAACTAGCAAATGTATGTTATTTGCTAATTCTTTTCTATATTAAATGAGACACTACCATTATTTTTACAGTTTATTAAAGTGTATGGATATAAACTACATACTGGTTTAGAGTTTGAAATTTTAAGATCATTAAACTAAGGGCAGATGCTTGAAATCAGGATGAGAAAAAAGGAAAGAGAATAACAATTAGCTGCTATGGATTCTTCTGGAGTTAATGTCCATAATCCTATGGAAGGCATAAGGAATAGAAATGGGCATAGAGAAACGGACAAAAGTAAAAGATGTTGACTTGGGTGAAAATAAGAAAGAGTAGTAGAGAGAGAATGAGAGAGAAAGATGAATGTATTGATATTTTAGCAGGACCCTGTTTCCTCAATCACACTGTGTTTTCAAAGTTTTATGTCTCTCTTTCAAAAGGAATGTTGTCTCTTGGGGAAAGTTGTCAAGGCACAAGAAATAGTAAATATGTAATTACAGAAAGTAACTAACATAAGGCCCTATGGGATACCAAATGATTTTAACTCAGGATAGTCTAGGTTTAATATAAGCTGGTTCAATTTTATGACTCAGTCTTCTCATAAGGATAAAGAGGATTACAGTACTATTTTGGAGAGTGATTGTTAGGATTATTGTCCCCAAAAGATGGAAATGGTTATTATTATATAATACATATTTGGTAAGTATGTCATAAGGATACTGATAAAGAGGTAATGCTTTAAAAATTAGAATTTGCTGTAAACAGTTCTTTTCTTTGAGATGAAAATGTTCAAAAGCTTTAGTTTTTGGACCATAGAAAAAATTTTTAAAAATTGCATGAGCAAATGAGCTGAGAAAAACACTCAAATATTTCTTAACTGAATGTGTTCCACAATAATTCTACCCTAACTTTATTTTTCTAAAACTTAAGTTCTTAAAAATTGATGTACTTATTAAATAAATAAATCACAATTCTAGAAATATAAATTAATATCATAGACAAATATACCCTTTAATAGAAAATATTCTTATACATTAAAATAGTCTAAGATTTGTAAGATTGGCGATCTTTCAATAAGATTTCTTAATATTAAATATGATATAATTTTCATATGCCATTTTATTTACTTTTTAGGTGAATCTTTTTTTTCTATTGAATATTGTACGTGTTCTCATCACCAAGTTAAAAGTTACACACCAAGCGGAATCCAATCTCTATATGAAAGCTGTGAGAGCTACTCTTATCCTGGTGCCATTGCTTGGCATTGAATTTGTGCTGATTCCATGGAGACCTGAAGGAAAAATTGCAGAGGAGGTTTATGACTACATCATGCATATCCTTATGCACTTTCAGGTATGGCATTCTTGACAAGAAGGTAGCTTGAGAAATTTGGTACTAAATTTCCATATAGCTTTGGTTTTATTCTTGATCATTCATACAGCAAGTTGGTTACAAATACATGTATCTTTTCCATTTGGATTCAGATCATTCTATTTTTCTTTTACAGGGTCTTCTGGTCTCTACAATTTTCTGCTTCTTTAATGGAGAGGTATGGCAATTGGTTTTATTTCTTCTATTATTCTATATTTATGACATATATTTTCTTTTAAAAAATAAGATAAAATTATAAATTCCCCAGAAACAGCTATTTCAAATTCCATGTCTATTAGGAAAAAGAACCACAGAATCTCTTTTTATAGCTGTAACTCTCTAAAAAGCCCAGGTCATACTGGAGTTCAAAGGTAGGGAAAAATCAGCCTCACTTTGAAGTATTTCATCAGTGAATTTTATACATCTGGTCTTTTGACCTGCCCTTTGAATCCTACTAAATCTGGACTTTGTCCCAGGTACAGTGTTAGGCAATCCTTAACTTCATAGAACATACACTCTGATAGTAAATAGGATCCACTCATCTTCCTTCTTTTTTTTCCTCTGTCCCACAATGTGGCTTTCGGAAACAGTTTTATGGTAGATACTAAAGGATTAAAAAATTAAACTCTCAGTTATACAGGGAGGATATGAAGTAGGTTATGAAATTTAAAATAGTGTGCTCTAATTCATACCATGGCAATGTGCTCTTGGATAGTTCTAGATTTTTATCCAAGGCTTTCCCACTTGGGAAGTTTTCCGGCATTTTAAAAACTGGCACCATATTTTCTATGCATATGAATTGTGTTATAGCTCAGTGGTTTGACTTAAATCTTTAGATGTTTTTAATCTACTTGACAAATTTTAACCTGTAGGAGGATTTTGGCAGAATTGAACAAAGTGTAGAAAACCAGACAGCAACTGAATGAGACATGGACGCTTGATATATGTGAAGCTTATCACAAAGTTTCAAATGGGGAACATAAGATCACTTTTCGGCCTTTAAGCTAAGATCAAGTGCAGATGGGGAACATACGGAACCACTTGGTATAACTCATGACAACCATTCTTATAAAACAATAAACCTTGGAATTCATGTACACATCATGAAAACCTGTAAACTATTGTTTTTTTTGCTTAAGTAAATTTTTACTTCTCTTGACATATAATAAGAGTCAATATTTGATTTTAATTAAAATATATTTTAATTTCAAAATATAGGTATTTATTTTATACATTTATTTATAATGGGATATAGAACTGTCAAACATAGTAGATTATATTTCATACCTTTTGGTGGTGCTTCCATGATTCTTTTGTAATGCAGAGGATGAAAAACTGTTTTACTGAATTCAGTGAGAAGTATAGACAGAGAATGCAATTAAGCAAATCCCTTGTTTGGAAAATAAAATTTAAATAGCATTTTTATATGCCTCTATAGATTTATTGTTGTCTACACTGAATTAGACAATCCATATGCTGCCTATATAGGATGGAACAATTAAATACAAATGAGAGTGATATGGACAATGTGCCAAAGAATATGCATAAAATATGAAAGGTATACCTCTGTATCTACAGCAACAGATTTTATTTTTATAAACTATAATTTTTAAACGTTCAAAACCATAATCACTAGCATAATAATTTGTGATAGGGAGCACTGTAGACTGAAGATGGCAATGCATTTAAATACCGAAGATGCCACTTTCTTCCTGAAAATGCTCAGAACTTTCAGAAGTCTGTGTCAACCTTTCTCAAACAGAAATAAAAGCAAGGTCCTTATACAAGCCTCTCAAGGATTAATGTAAGCTAGGGGATGTGAAGTTTTTAGCACCATCCTCCATCCTCACTAGATATTCAGTATATTATAGATTCATTATTAGATTTGTCAAATCACTCATTTCCAAAAATACATGTACAAACAGGAACATTAATCATATTGGACTCAAAATCTGAAATTGGCCCTTTTATTTAGAACGAGTGCCCAGGGAATATCTAAACTAATTGCCTAACACTCCCGTTACACTCTGTCTGTGTAAGCAAAAGAGACACAGAACCTTGATCTTCTGCCATGTCCTAATATTGAGAACATTTTGGCATCAGAAAATTATAATAATACAAAATCTTTGAGCCAGGTTGTTACCAAATCCTTCAGTTCTTCACAACATCTCTAATATCTGTCCCCTTTTCTTCATCTCTAGAGATATAATCTGTTTGAATATGACTCATTTCTCATCTTAAGAGATACTATAATCCCTCCCCTTTTGTCTCATTGCCTCTTAGTTTTTCCCAGTCTCGTAACATGAAGAAACAGCTGCCAAATTCATTTTGTGTGGTTCCAACTATGTCATGTATTTCTCAAAATCATTTGCTTGGGTTTAGCTTCCTTCTTGCTTTCCATATTAGTTCAAATGGCTTGCCTTTAACTTAATATCTCTTTTATTTTACTACCATTTTATCCAGCATCTTCCTACTAGCATTTCTCACTAGTTAAATAACTGTGGCTTGACAAGTACTCAGATACCTCTGTCTCATCTATAGTGCACTTGGACAAAGAAGTGCACTGTTAACATAAACTGGGGGTTCTAGTCACCAGAAGGTGATATTTAATAACACTTGAGGTTAGATATTTTATAAAGTGAGCAAAAAGATTTGTTGAGAACTGAAAATATATTCTTTAATGAGAACAAGATAACATTTTTATATGAAGCTCTATTAAAATATTTTAATTGATGTAGATTGAGTATAAAGTTGGTTCCTTATCAGGTGTTAATGGACATAAAAAGTTGTAATACTATTTTCTAAACACTTACCTTTCTACTTATATAACACTCATGCATAAAACAATGAAAAAATATTCAAATCTTTAATAACACCAGGCAATTTTTCCTTCCAGTGATTATTTTCTTTGTTACCCTTCTCTATTAATTTTTTCTCATTAGTAATAAAAGTTTATTAAAAGTGGCCACTTTAATGCTTTGATGAACAGGTGTGATATTTGTCATAGAGAAGATGAAAAATATAACATCCTTACAAAGAATATTATAAACACATAGAAGTCTACAAGGCCTTGAAGGTCTTTAATTCATTTTACTTTTAACTATAATAGATACCACAGTTCATAAAATTGGATTTCTATGGTTTCTCTGATGATTTGGTTGCAAGGAAGAAATAGGGTGATGACCTTGATCAAAGTAGATATTTCAAGAGCAGTCAGATATTTCAAAAGGCATTTTGCTTTTAGAATTGTTCCTTTTTAAAAAATATAAGTACTAGACTCACAGCTAAGATATTGCCTTCTGTCAACTTCTCAACATTTATGTAGAATTTTTTATACGAAGCTACATTCTACTTCCTTCAATCAGAAGCTATGTAGCTTATGTACTCAATCAGTCCAATATGAAGAAAATGGCCTTAATGTCTTAAATTCATTAAAACCAACATCACTATACATGATCTATTCAGCCCTGATCTCAAACTTCAGAGAAGAAGGGTCATTGAACTTCAAGTTCCTTGGGCAGAGGGGGATCCAAATACATAAAAGTGGAGTAGTTACATTCCTAAACTTCTTTTTCAGAATATTCGACCCATTTGTAATTATTTATTCAATACCTTTCTTTAGATGGTAAGCTCCATGAGCAAAAATACCTTGTTCTTTCTTTTTTTAGAATATAGCACAATTTCTGGCATATGGCAATCATTCAACAAAAGGTTGCTGCTGCTGCTAATGATGATGAGGATTTACATTTTCTATATCCTCCTTTTTCTTTTATATCTTTTCCCTCTTCTTTTATATTCTCACTAATTAGCTTCTCAATCTATTAATAAAGACATTAATGTAAAACTAGATGTTGTACATGTAATCTTATGAGATTAACTATTTGACAACCATATATACATAGGCATGATTAAAGCTTTGAAGACAAGGCATGGAATGAAAAATATTAATGGAATCTAGAGTAACTGTAATATATTTCCTTATGTAAAGATGGTTTACTTAATATTTTAAATTAAATAACAAAATGAAGCAATATTAATCACTAATTAACATCAATTTTTAAAAAGCTTTTCTACAAAACCTATTTTATTGTGCTTCAAATATAGTATCTTCATTTCAATTAATGGATTGCTTTTGTTCTTTGTTTCTTTTTGAATAACAGGTTCAAGCAATTCTGAGAAGAAACTGGAATCAATACAAAATCCAATTTGGAAACAGTTTTTCCCACTCAGATGCTCTCCGTAGTGCATCATACACAGTGTCAACAATCAGTGACATTCCAGGTTATAGTCATGACTGTCCTAGTGAACACTTAAATGGGAAAAGTTTCCATGATATTGAAAATGTTGTCTTAAAACCAGAAAAGTTATATGATTGAAAATAGAGATATTGTTGCCTAATGGTTTGTGCAACTTCTAACTCAAGGACTTGAATCCACGACTTTACAGCTAGAAGACTTCAACATTAAATGAATTTTTGAATGTCATAAAGAAAAGCATCACATGAAATTAGTAGTGTGTTTAAATGTATAACAACCAGCTCTAAGCAGGGAAAAAAATTTCTGATTTATAATGTTTTCCAGTAAATACTCTCACTGTGACTGATGTCAGGCTACCGAACTGATTATCACTGAATGTGGAATTAGAGGAAAGATAACCCCAATTAACTCTTGTGAGCTGATGTGAGCCAGTTCCTGCACAACACTGCATAAATTCACAATGAATGACTGTAAAACTTCATATACACATTGGGCATGATTCTACTGTTGTTGCCTGAAGAGAGCTAGGTAAGGCCTACAGACAGAAGGAAAAATGAGTTTTTTGGTTGTTTGCTTTAAAAATCTTTATCCCATCTCCATTGGAGCAGCTGAAATTTTTGCCCAGAAAGTACTCTAGTCCTTTTTGTAATTACCTTCTCAAATGGCCCAAAGAGTGAATTATCCCTGTAGGCTCTCTTTTATTTCAGAAAAACAATTGAGCAGAATTGCCATGAGCTACTCATTTGCTGATACATCACAGTTATACTCCATGTCATATCCCTTTTTGAGACTTGGTGAACAGGATATATGATCTTCAATCCTAATTCTGTATCATTAAGGAGACATCTTGGTTGATGCTAAAAAACACCTTGTCAGCAACTTCCTATCTTACTACACAAGTAGGAGGAAATCAGTTTCCCTATATCTGTAAATAGACACTTTACCCCTTCCATTTCTACTGTGTAGACAAATTAGCAATCATTTTAGTAAAGGAAATCAATGGAAGATTTCTTATTTTCTTGGAATTTTGTAAAAAAAAAATTGTGAAAAATGAGCTTGTAAATACTCCATTATTTTATTTTATAGTTTCAATCAAATACATACAACTTAGGTAATTTTTGAAAAGCAAATACATAATACAACAATGTATACCTATTAATATCTGATACTGTGTCTGGGCTGATTTTATAATAAAATAGAGTCTGGAATTCTATATTTGGTAAATATTTTAAAGACAACCAGATGCCAGCATCAGAAATTTAAGAACTAAGAAAACAGAAACATCTATAATAAAATATAAAATATTTATTTTAAAAATATAAGGCCATTATTTTATTGAATTTTTCTTTTTGGTGATTCACACTTTAATCAAGGTGTGCTTGACATATTTCTCTTTTTATTTTGACGAAGAACTCACATTCTAATCCAGAAATTTTAAACAACTACTGATGCCAGTCTTCTATTCTTATGGATTTTACCCTATTAAACTATTACTTTACTGACTTTTACTAAATGAAGATATATGGCTTTGGAAATGTCCCAGGTTATTCAAGAAAAAAAAAGACTAGAGGAATACAGTATATATCATATACAATGTTTTAATCTTTTAATAGAGTTACTGTATATGATCATACACACCACTGAAAGACAAATATATCATTGAGGAAAAATTGTTATCAGATGCTTATGGATTAAATAAAGATGGAATAAAGCCTTGCTAATGATTAAAGTGACATTTAAATGGCAGTTTCTCTGATGTTGTTTTTCACTAAAATCTCTGAAGAACAAGAACAATTATTAAAAGTCAATTTGGAGGCCGGGCACGGTGGCTCACGCCTGTAATCCTAGCTCTCTGGGAGGCCGAGGTGGGTGGATCATTTGAGCTCAGGAGTTCGAGACCAGCCTGAGCAAGAGCGAGATCCCATCACTACTATAAATAGAAAGAAATTAATTGGTCAACTAACATATATATAGAAAAAATTAGCCGGGCATGGTGGCGCATGCCGGTAGTCCCAGCTACTCGGGAGGCTGAGGCAGGAGGATCACTTGAGCCCAGGAGTTTGAGGTTGCTGTGAGCTAGGCTGACGCCACGGCACTCACTCTAGCCTGGGCAACAAAGTGAGACTCTGTCTCAAAAAAAAAAAAAAGTCAACTTGGAAGTCATTATGTGTATCTGTTTTTGAAGTGTGTCAATCTGCTTAAAATTGATTAAACTAATAAAATAGTCATCGTAAGTTGTATCTTAAGCTGTCAATATATAATGAGTTCAGAAGTCAGTTGAAATTGCCAAGAAATATTATCTAAAGTGGTAGGAATTAACATTAATTGGTCTAGTCAATACATTTAATATGTAATTTATCTATACATGGAAAGGTATTTAGTTTCAAATTTATGGATTTCATAGCAAGCTTTCATGAAAAGGAAGACAGACTTCCTGGACTTTCAACTGCCTAAATTATACAAAAATTCCTTTTAGTAAACTCAATCTTAGCTATTATTCAAAGACACAAATTCAAATCCTTTGCTGACAGTATTCACATATTTCAGCATTCTTCTAGACAAACTGTCAAGTCTCAACCATAAACAACAGTAAGAAAATATTGAATTATCAGAGAACATTATATTAAAATATTATCATTTTCAAGTATTTTTGTTGTTTTTATCATATTAAGTTCAGATCAGATTTCTTTTATAGCTAGGGTTGATCTATTGTACAGTCTTCAGGTGTACCAGTCAGTTCATGATTAATCAGTGTTAATTTTGTACCCATATATTTTTAGAACTAATATTTTTAAATATTAGACTTATCTAAAGCCAAAGTGCTAATTAAGATCTTTGTATTATACTGGTAAGAAAAAGTAAATCTGATACTTTTTAAAAGCAAACTTCTTTGGTATCTAGAAACTAAGTGTGGGAATTTCTAGCTTTTAAAATGTGGATCTGCCATATTCTGCAATTACTTGTGAAAGTCATATATTAATTTTCTAAAAATTTAAATCTGTTTCTCTAAACTTATTTTCCAGTGCATTTATTCATAAAATATCTATTCTGTAATTTAGTGTTTGTTTAAGTGTAATACATTGTATATAGAAGTAGTGGTAATTGTAGTGCTGTATTTATTGCTTATAGTTTTCCTTGAAAATGTGAACTTATTTCAGTTTTCTCTTGGTTTTAATCTGCTAATGAAAACCACCATTTATCTGTAAAAATATAATCAAAATATTCTGATCAATTAAAACAATTTATGTTTTACCTACTTAAAGCATGTCTTGATTTTTTGATTGCATGAAAATATTAAAGTTATGAGTTAAAGTTGATTTTCATTAATATTACTGGAGTGTATGAAATATCTAATTTATAAACAATTCTTTTGGCAATCAGTGGAATACTTTTTAAAATCAACAAATGTATCTCCCCTTTCAAAGTCTTCAATAAACCATAAATGAATTCAATGAACCAATTAAGAAAAGTTTTGATTTGTTTTACAAGCTAAAATAAATCCAAATAAACTACAATATATGCAAATTCCTTGTTATGCTGAAAGAAAGGAAAGGATGCCCAGTGTTCAGGGATTTATCTCCTTTCTCTACTATATTCCATTGTGTAGTTGTGTATTAAATACCAGAAGGGACAAAGAAGAAGAAGTGTTTAAAGATAATTTTAAAAGAGGGCTTATTCATAACTCTCACACAAATGAAAATGGAAATATGTCAAAGATTTTGTTTAACTCATTATGAGGGAACCAGTAAGATGTTAGCATTCAAAGGATAATTCAAAATATCAAACATATACGAGAATATAAGAAATGTTTAAATGAATTTATAAATAAATGAAAAACTGCTAGGCAATAATAAGTTGCACTGCACTGAATAACTATTTATGTTTTTATGGTCAAGAATAATGTACATTATCAGTTTTCTGCAAGAAAATTTTATATATATGTTAAAAAGGATATAGACTTTCAAAGCCTTTTGCAATTTTTTTCTTACAATCTTCCCTACTTATGATTATACTGATCTCAAGGAAAGAATATTCTTGATTTAAGATATTGCGAGTCTCATAAGGTTTGGTATGATCATTTACATAGGTGCCTAAGAGTGTTAATTTACAATATAGATCTACTTAAATTTGTCTTACAAATTTAGAACCATACTGCATTTAACAGATTCATTGAGACATACTTCACATAACATATAATTCACTCATTTAAAGTAATTTTTAGTATATTAATACAGCATATTTTAGTATATTCACAGATACATGCTACCATTGCCACAGTCAGCTATTACTTTTTTATGACCTTAAGAAGAAACGATGTATCCTTTAGCCACCACTTCTCTATCCCTCTATCCCTACTCCCATTCCAGCTCTAAGCACCACTAATCTACATTTTGTCTCAATAGATTTTCCTACTCTGGACATTCATACAATTGAAATCATACAGTATGTGATCTTTTGTGACTGACTTTTTTCACTTATAATGTTTTCACATATTTCATTCCTCTTTTATGCCTGCATAATATTTGGTTGCATGGCTATACCACATTTTATTTATCCATTTGTCTGTTGATGGACATTTATGTTGTTTCTACCTTTGGCTATTATAAATAATGCACCTATAAACATTTGTGTACAAGCTTTTGTTTGGACATAAGTTTTCATTTTTGGATGGCATATACCTAGAAGTAGAAACATTGGGTCATATTGTAACCCTGTGTTTATTTGAGCAACTGCCAGACTTTTCCAAAACAGTTGGACATCTCTAAACTAAAACCTTTGCATTATGCAACTTTGTTTTGAGT
>VSMD01044810.1:0-21632 GCA_008750895.1 Mirza zaza | reverse complement strand
TTGAGAAATGTTAATGATAGTGGATCATTGGCCGGGTGTGGTGGCTCACGCCTGTAATCCTAGCATTCTGGGAGGCCGAGGCAGGTGGATTGCTTGAGCTCAGGAGTTCGAGACCAGCCTGAGCAAGAGCGAGACCCCATCTCTACTATAAATAGAAAGAAATTAATTGGCCAACTAATATATATAGAAAAAATTAGCCGGGCATGGTGGCACATGCCTATAGTCTCAGCTACTTGGGAGGCTGAGGCAGGAGGGTTGCTTGAGCCCAGAAGTTTGAGGTTGCTGTGATTTAGGCTGATGCCACTGCACTCTAGCCTGGGCAACACAGTGAGACTCTGTCTCAAAAAAAAAGAAGTGGGGGGGAGTTGTCCTCCAACCATACCAACAGAAAATCCTGCCGGAAGTCAGGCAGGTTCTGTTCCTCTTTGGCCTCGTCATATAGCTTCCATTCCAATTCCTGGGGCAGGGTGACCACCATTATAACAGTCTCTGGGGTGCTGAGCATGAGGCTCATGGTCCCTTCCAGATGGAAGGTGATCTGGGCTTCCAGTTTGCTCAGGAGATCTCAACGTAGGAGGGGAACGGGGCAGTGTGGTATGTATAGGAATTCATGTCTTATCTGGTGGCCCCCATCTGGCATATTCAGGATTGGCAGAAGGGTCGAGCTACTCAAGTTCCAGTGGCTCCCACAATGGTGATTTCCCACTTTGTAAGTGGAGCCACCAGGGTTGTTACCACCGAGTGTTCTGTCCCAGTGTCCACCATGAACATTATTGGTTGGCCTCCCACTTCCATTACAACCATAGGCTCCTGGGGGCCCAAGTGTCAGGTAAACCCATTATGAGTCCAATTATGAGTCCAATTATGAGTCGACCCTCATAAGACCAATGAGGTCCTGGGTCTCTAGCTCCTGCTGGAAGGCTCTGGTTGGGTTCCTGTTTGTCGGAGGGTGGTTTCTCTTGTTGTGGCATTCATACTTCCATTGGCCAATCCTCTTACAATAGGTGCACTGGTAAGGCTTCAGGGTCCCTCATTTCCTAGGTCCTCCTTTTCATGGTGGGCCAGGTCTTTTGGCTGGGTCAGGTTTTCTGAGGGCAGTGCCCAGGATAGCAGCTTTCTGTTCCATTTTCTTGTCCTTCTCATGCTAGGAAGTCCGGCCTTGATTAACATAGACCTTCTGGGCCACTTCCATCAGCTATGTGATATTCATTTCTGCAAACCCAAGTTTCTGGAGTTTTCGTTGGATGTCAGTATAGGAATATCCAATAAATCTGGCATTTACCATCCGTTGATTTTTGGTGCCTTTAGGTCAAAGGGTGTGTAGACTCTGTAGGTATTACAAAGGTGCTCGTAGAATTTTCTCAGTGATTCCTCTGACTTCTATCTGGGTGATCAGAGTGTCTTTGTTCATGTTGGTTGGTTTTCTAACTCCCTCCCAGAACCTGTGGAAGAGAGCTTCCCTATACCTTCTGAGTGCTTCGGGTCTGCTCGGGTAGTTGAAATCCCAATCAGGGTTAGTCTTAGGTGCTGCTCTCTATACCCACTGCTCCAGGTCCAAGGTCCCTGCTGGGGCATGGTCCTAGAGCCACATCTGGGTCCCAGCTACAATATGGTGTCATTCTTCTGTGTTAAAAATGATCATAAGGAGCTGGAAGCAGTCTTCCCAGATGGGATAGTGGGTCTGAAAGATGGATTCCAGGAGGTCAATGAGGGCCTGAAGTTTTTCAGAGTATGGCAGA
This sequence comes from Mirza zaza, assembly GCA_008750895.1. Classification (NCBI taxonomy): domain Eukaryota; kingdom Metazoa; phylum Chordata; class Mammalia; order Primates; family Cheirogaleidae; genus Mirza; species Mirza zaza. The sequence continues at coordinate 19,893 of VSMD01044810.1, read as the reverse complement.
GTGTGGTGCTTCCAGTTCAGAAGGTCAGTGGTGGAGAAGGCCTTGTAGTATAGGACCAGCTAACCTGGCTGATCAACCCCATCACCCATAACCTGCATTGGACTTTGCACCTTATGCAGGGGCATCTGGAGGGTGGAAGTTGGGGCCTGAGCTGACTGTAGACCGTGGTTGATGAGAGTGTCGGCACCTGTTTGGTCTGGAATGGGCACCCAAGAGACTGATGGTGGTGAAGTGTCTGGTGGATTCGGGGGTACTTCAGGAGGTATCACAGTAGGGTAGTAGGGCTGTGGTGGTGGATATTCTTCAGAAGGTTTTTGATAGATGTGTTTGGACAGTTTGGAGTCCCTGGTCCTTTGGGACACAAAAATCCTGCTCTGTCCCTTATTTGCACAGAACCGGGTGCAGAACAAGGGTGCATGCTCTAAGCAATCTCTAGTCTTGAATCTATGTAAGGAAATTGGTCAGGGTAGCTGGGAGTCTCAGTCACGACTCCCTGAACTGCTTTCATGGTGGGAGGAATAAGGTTCTTTTTGAGGGCCAGTTGACCCAGAATGTGGGCCATTGGTGTTCACAGGGGATCCTAAGTCAACTGGGACTCAGTGTGATGCTCTAATCTCCTGTGAAACCCTTTTTAAAGTTTTTTAGCATGCATTTAAGGACTGTAGGTTTAGATTCTATGCTACCCATCCTAGACCTTTGAATGGTGTCATAACTTACCAGACAAATGGGGCGAGGCAGTTCTCTGGTGTCCTCCTGGCTACGTCCCTGGCAGGAACTTAGGCATGTCTTGGCTAATGTGTGCCTGTATAAACCCCTGGTCACTCCCTTTAGGGGATTGAATCACTGTTATGCCATACACCACCACCACTGCCACAGAACCGCAGGTGAGGACCCACTCAGGTTCCATAGCTGTAGCCATGGAACTACAAACATTCACTCTTCACTCACTATTTCAGACAAGCAGAGGTTACACATTCCTGTCCTGGGAATTCCCCACACTCAGGAGGTTATCAAGCTCCTCTTCTGTCCTCTCATGGGTGTGACTCAGAGGGGTCTTGTGACCTTACCTGGTCTGATGCCTCCAGACTTGATTTGACTTGTCTGTCCCTCCAGCATGTCCGGCGAGTTTGGGAGCCCCAAGGAGCAAAGATATTCTGCAAAATGGTGGTTGGCATCAGCCAGTTCACTTCTGTTCCTGAGGTTCCACCAGTCACCACACCCTTCCCCAACCAGTGGCTTCTAGGGGCCAGCCCATTCAGTTTCCTAGTCAGGGAACAAAAATATTAGAGCAAGTGTTACAACAGGTAGTTCCAAGGACAAACCGAGTGCACATGGAGAGTCAGAGAATCAAGGTTTATTTGCTGGCACACTCAAAGGGATCTCACCACCAAATTCTGAGCCCCAATTACTGGGGTTTTTCCACTTTTATCAGGTTGGGGGAGTCCAAGGTGTGGGGTCTCAGGTGGCTGATGCAATTGGTGAAGCCAGGTAATATGTTAGTATTAGGTTGATGAGGGTCTTCTGAGATGTGGGGTCTCAGCTGGCTGATGCAAAAGGTAAGTATGATTGCAGAAACCACATAGTAGGTTAGTATTAGGTTGATGAGGGTCTTCCTTACCATTATGATGTTAACACATCTAAACTTTAATAACAGTTTTAAAACTAGTTCTTTTTACCAAAGATTACCAAAATCATGTGAATTAGAAGGCATTTGAGTTCTTTCTTACATTCCTGATAAGATATTTCATTTAAGTGCTTATTTTTTAAGTCAATTAACTATTGCACTTTTATATATTAGGGGAGTGAAATGCCAATACACATGAAGCATAGACACAGAAGCATGGAGGCATACAGACAGAAGCAGAATTTTTATTTGCCACCTTTTAAAAAAATATATATTTTTAATTGAGACTCTCAATCATTTATTTACCTATTTTATTGCTGTAAGCAATTGTTAGCTAGGCAATAATTTCCCTTCTAAGAAGAAGACTCCTAGATAAAACCAGGCAGAAAATTTATATTTCAAAATACAGAGCTAAGACTTTAAGCCTAAATGTTGTACCTTCATGTGCTCCTATCAAGAAAAAAATAATAATAAAAGAAAGAAAAATAGGTTACATGCAAATTTTTAGTTTAGGTAAGATAGCCAGGAAAAGTACCCTAAACAAAGGTAAGACTTGTCATGTAAATTTCAAACTGTGGCAAGAGTTTCTAGTGTTTCAGTCCTTTCTCTCAGACAAGTTTATAAGCAAAATTTTCCTTTTGTATACATAGAAAATATTTTATAAAAGGGATTCAACATATATGATTGAGGGGAAAGAGTTATGGCTCATGCCTGCAATCCCAGCACTTTTGGAGGCCAAAGTGAGAGTACTATACCAGGCCAAGAGTCTGACACCAATCCAAGCAACAAAGCAAGAACCCCATCTCCACAAAAAGATAGAAAAATCAGTCAGACATAGTGGTGCCCATCTGTAGCCACCTTGTATGTTGAAATAGGATAATAAGATTCAGTCTGATTCCAGACCCAGAACAATTGCAACTTTAAAACAAGTTAAATTCAAGCATTTCATAAGTCAAATTTGGAGAGCTTACAAAGCAACTCTGTGGAGCTTCAGAATCTGAGAGACAACTTACAGACTCCAGTTATGGGCTCAACCTTGGGGGTACCTCAGTTGTCCTCTTAGTGCTCTCTGGGGGTTTCTAAGAGCTCTCTTTTGGGATCCACTTCTGACAAATTAAATTTGAGAGTTTATTGAGCAAAAAATAGTCCACAAATAAGATGGCTAACTCAGAAAAAAGTTCAGAGAGACCATGTAGGGGACTGACATATATTTTCCTAGTTTAAGAATTAAATTTAGTAATGTACGTGCTCTGCCCAGACCATTTAAAAGTAATATGTTCCAGACAAGGCCCCTGTTGCCTTGAGGTATAACAAAAGCAAGGTGTTGCCTAGAGGCATGACAAAGGACCTGACCTGCAAGTAAGCAAGCTGAGCTACCCCACCCCACAGCATTGGGGGTCTGGAGGCCACATGATAAACACCCCATAAGATGGCTGGTTAGTCAATGACGGGTAAGACCCCTCAAGGGAGGGGCGACCTAAGCCATGCACAGCTGCTGGGGTTCAGCTGAAGATCTTAGGGGGTCACCCTAAGAGAAGCTGGGGATGAGAAATGCCCCCTGTGGCTCACCTTGCCCATCCTTGCTAATCTCGGCCCTTTATCTATGCCTAGTACCTAGAGCAACCACCTTGAAATTCTGAGTCAGGGGATATCTGCTTCCCTAAGGCTACACATTCCGGAATTTATGGCTATCGCTGCCATGCCTGGGTGGTTACGTACAAGGAACTAACTTTAATCTTTCAGAGTATAAAAATAAAACGGACCCGGCATATTATTACTCGAGTCAACCATCTGTCTGTGTGTCCGCGTTTTTCTTTGTGTTCTGTGTTTGTGTTTTGTGTTCTGTGTTCATCCTCTGTTCTGTAAATGGGTCATGACAAGACTACAGAGCTTCCAAGTGGTTAAGGAGGATCCATAGACAGTACAGTGCAGTGTTTGCCTTCAAAAGTTGGCTGCTTTTGTTTGTCAAAGGTTCAGAGATTGGCAAAAAGGAAGGAGCAGAGAGGAATGAAAGTAAATGGAGCCAACTCTAGCCAGGGCAAACAGTTAATAATTTTGCTTTCAAACATTTTAACCAAAGTACCCTTCTAAGTTGCCTTAACCCAGTTTATTCCTTAATCGAAGAAGCAAGGAGTGTCTCCAAAGAGTTTAAAAAAAAAGGTTCATAAGATCTAAAAAGTCACAAAAATGTCTCAAAGGAAATTTTCACGAGCATTAACAAATGCAAAAGTTACACTAATACTAGACTGATACTAGTTCATTCCCTGCCCAAGAATCAAACCTAGTCTGCAGAAGTGAAAGCTAAAAACTTTAACCATTAGACTATGAGGTAAACTGCTCCTCTGCCATTCTTCCCAGAGGAGCAGTGTTCAAAGCATTTTTATGTGTGTTTTAGACCACATACTTGCATTTCCATTTTGCAAAGAGAATTTTTAAGGCTAGCAGAATTGTTACATGTTCCTTTAGTTCTAATATTCTTATAAATACAAGTAAGACAATTGTTTACAACAAAGAATCTTTATAATGAAGTTTTAAATTTGGGATTCTTTAACTAAATGGGTCCATTTTTGCCATTAATTTTTAATGATGTACTCAATTTAAAGTGCATATCAAAGCCAAAAGACCTTCCAAAAATTTCAAGAGTGTTCTTCTAGACAGACTCTATATTCTTTGTCCAACTGAGGAGAAGTCTCTCCAAGACAAGACTTTGTCTATAATATGGGAAAAGCAAACCAAGACTCATGAAGGAGGCAAAATACCTCCAGAGAGGCTAAACACTCTGGAGAGAGAAGAGGAGTTCTGTGCATGCTTTGAATAATCACTAGGATGTACCCAAGTTCCAGAAACTGTTTCTGTACTGTAAACACGTCCATGCATCATGGCCCCACCTATACGGACAGGGTCAGGGATGGCAAGCAGTCAAAGAAAACTAAGCAGACACTAGAAAATGTCTATAAGTCTGCTCCACTGGTAATAGGCTGCTGATCTATAGGCATATGCCTATTAGGGAAATCTTAGATGAAGCCCCAAATTGTACCCACCCAACCAGGTTCATTTGCCTGCTGCCCAAGAGCAAGCCAATATGCTGAGACATCAGGATTTGCAGCAGAGAAAGAGTTTAATCCACATAGTGCTAAGTAGAGAGACAGGAGAAATATCTCAAATCTACTTCCTCAAAAATTTTATAGAAGACTGAGTGCTAAGAAGGGGTCATAGCCAGGTCAGCCTTAATGAGTGGAAGCCCTTGTTGCTCAGTACATGCACAATCTCCAGTCCTGTCACTGCAGACACTTTGTTTATTAGCCCATTGGGAAATGTGGGGAAAGAGGCTAAGTAGTATTCTCAGAACTGATTATTCTCTCCACTGATTATTAAAGCCCTATTCTGCTGAGGTAAGATTCTGACGCGCATTCAGAACTAAAGTCTAATGTAGGCTGGGGAGTTCATATACCTCTGAGGTAAGACAATGAAGTTGTACTTCTGGATTTGCCACTGACAGCTAACTCCTGATGGATCTTGTGGACATGGATGGAGAAAAAGGCATTTGACAGGACAATAGCAGCATATTAGGCACAAGGAGATGTGTTTATTTGCTCAAGCAGTGAAACCACATCTGGAACAGCAGCTGGGATTGAAGTCAGCACTTGGTTCAAATAATGGCAGTGCACTGTCATTCTCCAGGCTCTCTCTGTCTTTTGCATAGACCAGAGAGAAGAGTTGACTGGGGACATGTTGGGAATTACCACTACCACAACTGCATCTTTCTAGCCCTTGATAGTGGAAATACTCTCTGCAGTACCTGTATGGAGGCAGTTTTGTTTTTATTTGCTAATTTCCTATGTAGGACAGCTCTAATGACTTCTATTTGAACTTTCTACCATTATTGCCCCCTCTCCACAGATTGGAAACCAATGTGGGAATTCTGCCAGCTGCTATGTCTATTTCACCTGTATATTCTAGAACTGAGGAATTGAACACAGCATGGATTCAGGGTTCTAATGACTTCTTCATTAGGTGAAAAAGGTGAAACTTAATTGGTCTTCTGACATTCCTACCCTCTACTCTAACTGCAGGGCCACTGGGACATTTCAGGTCCCCTGTAATCAATATCAGTTGAGAAGCAGAGTGCAATGTTCCTAAAAGTTCTGATCATTTCCCAAAGCACAGTTACCTTGGTAAAAGTTGGCATAAGTCCCTTTTGGAAAGGATGTGAGAAAGATCAACAATATACATTTTTGAGAGAGTACCAGAGTACTTCCTGCAGGAAAGCCAGCTGCTGCTGCTTCTAAGATAAAGGTCCTGAGAATGTAAACTGCCTCTAGCCTGAGAATCGATTGAGGAATAATGATTCTATGTTTTTGTGATTTGATTGGGAACTCTGTTCACTTGACCTGCATTTTTTCTGCTTATATAATTTATTAGGTCTCCAACCTTATTTCACTTCTAGGAACATCATGGTTAACTAGCCAGCACTGTAGGTCTACACAAGTCAAACTATATTTGCTATTGCTTTGCTTTTGTTGTCCATGGTGATAACCAAGCCCACATTGCTTGTGATATTTGAGTGCCACTACTTGGCCTCTGTAGCCTAAGATCCAATTATTTACATGGCATAAAAATTGTTCAGTTATGCGTAAATATAAATATACATATATATAATTTCAGTGTGTTATTTGTATCTATTTAAATGAAACATGAATTCTTATTAATACTTCAATATTACATGAATTGTTCTATTTTCATTTCTTTGTAAATCTAAGAGTGAGCAAGTTGGTTTTCTTAACTCTATCATACCATCTGGACGTACATATGTAGTGGTTTCAGAATTAATAATTATACTCTCATAGGAAATAGCTTAATCAACTAATGTTAAGTGAATAAGTACAACTCCTTTGTTCTTTAGACTCATTTAGGAGAAGTATTAATATTAGGTCAGCCACTCTTCCCCTACTCCATTCTGTGAGATAGTTTCATGGATTTGTTACAAAGTTTTATTATTATGTCTGCATTTCTCCTTGGGTTTCTCCTATCTACCTAATCAGCTTTTTAATTTGCATGCTCTTATGTTCACCCTTTCTGTTAAACAATTCAGTAGGATTATTCATTAACTTATATAGGCATGTGTCTGATTTGAGCTCTCTTTGTTTTCACATTTGTTCATCTTTCTCAGTTTGGGTAAATATCACACTCTCTTGATTAGTAAGTTACCTCATTTAATAATAATTTTTCACTCCTGAGCCAATGCTTAAACACTAGACTGATCTTTAAAGAAGAAAGAGAGACATAAATGAATGCCTTAGACCTACACCAACGTTAACTTTGAATAAACAAGTGTGTTTAGAACATTAAAACATTACTGTTGATACATCATTCTCTGACATTTAGGCAATCTTCACCCAAACACTCCCTGTATGATTTTTATCATGTTCATAGTGAATTTTATTGAATGCCATGTCTCCTCTTTTATTTTCTTGATTTCTTGAGTCAAAAAGTCCCAAGAGGGGCCTTTCTACTTCACCATCAGCAGCCAACAGTGGAAGGTACTTGTAGAGACACAACGGGGTGCTTCTTGCACATGTTCAGATGATGCAGTGAGCATAGTCTTTCCCTCTAGAACATGCTACCAAGGAGTGTGTGATAGCTGGTTATCCCTGATAACCTCCCTTTCTTAAAAATCTGTTCTCTCAGAAATTAATATTGCTACTCCTGCTTTTTATTTAATTATTGTTATGGCATATTTTTCTGTGTGCATTTACTTTTAAATAATAGTTGTACATATTTAAAGTATTTTAAACACACATTTGTATCCTATTTCCATTGACTCTGACATTTTTGTCTTTTATTTGGTGAATTTAAACCATTGGCATTCGTATTCAATGTGAATATTGATGTAGTTGGATTAATATCCATCATATTTGCTGATACCTTTTGATTATGTCCTTTGTCTTTGTTCCTGTTTTCATTGTCCACTCATTTTCTGCCTTTTGGGGTTTTCATTCAGCATTTTATATAATTCCATTTTAACTCCATTATTAACATTCAAGTCATACTTCCTTTTTTACATTTTACTGTTTACCCTAGAAATAAAATCTTTTATTTTTCATACTCCTAATTGCTAACAGAAAACACATTGTTAAATATAATAAGAACAACAATGTATTTCATTATTTATGCTTATGTATATGTCATTCCTACATACCTATACAGAAATACATATGCAAGTATGCTTTATATGAGTGGAATGAATGGCAACAATGACTCAAGGAATGGGAATGAAGAACTAGTATTATTATGTTATAATGTATTAACACTACCTTGTAAGGAATATATTCTTATTTGAAGGTGGGGTTTAATTCTTTGTAAAGATAATATTGCAAACTGTAGGGCATGGTATTTAATAAAGGGGCTTTTCCTTATTCACCATTGATGAGAGGAAGCATTTCATTCCTTGCTATCTGGGCTTCTCAAATAAGGCAGATTGCTCCAGCAAAGCCATTAAGGGAGAAAGTTTATAAGCAAAGAAAAAAATTAACAATTTATGTAACATAATCACCCAGTGACATATATTTACCTTTGTTGTATTCTATTCCTTCCAGGCGAATCTCAATTCCTCTCTACACTCAAGAAAAGGAGAATACAAAGTCGTGTGCATGAGTATGTGGGGATCATTGGCTGCCATCATAGGGTCTGTTTTCCACATCATGTCCTGTCCAATCTACAACAGTTTTTCAGTCTTCACTTACTTGGCATGCCTTTGACCTTGTTTTATTATTGTTTTTAAAAGAACTAATGAGGAATATTGTAGGATATAACAAAAGGATTTTTCTAAATAGTTTCTCAGAATTTGACTATGGTTCTGTATTAATTCAGGCAATTATATTTATTTAACTTTGAATATTAAAAAGCTGAAAAGTATATTATTTAGAAAAAATCTATGGAAAAATAAAAATATAGACATGACAAATAAGGACTTCAAAATACAAGTAACCTTCACCAAGTTAAGCAGAAAGTGGAATTTGGGATGTGCACTCAGGGACTTCAGCAATATTGATAATGTTCATAAGGCCATTATGTGAGCTGTTGCTCTCCGGGTTACAGTTGTCTCTATGAATTGTATGCAGATAGTTTTATCTCTTGATTCTAAGTCCTGTTCCAAAGGTATGTGTCTCTGTTCTTATGCCAATCCCATGCTGTTTTGATTACCCTAGCCTTATAGTGCAGCTTGAAGTGTGGTAGACAGATACCTCCCTGTTTGTTCTTTTTACTTCAGATTGCTTTGGCTATATGAGGTATTCTCTGGTCCCATACAAAGTGTAGAATTATTTTTTTCTAGATCTGTAAAGAACGATGATGGTACTTTGATAGGTATTATGTTAATTTTGTAGAACACTTTAGTATGGACATTTTTTTTTTACAGTGCCCAAAATCATCCTTTTTTTTTTATTTCATCATATTATGGGGGTACAAATATTAAGGTTATGTATATTGCTCCTGCCCCACCTCCCCCTAGGATGAACATTTTAACAATATTGATTCTTTCAATCCATGAGAAAGGTAGATTTTTCCATCTGTTTAAATCTTCTACAATTTCCTTTTTTTTTTTTTTTTTGATGCTTGATTTTATTTTTATATATTTTTTCAGCATATTATGGGGGTACAAATGATTTTTCTTGGTGTTTTCTAGTTCTCCCTGTATATGACTCTCACATCTTTCATTACATATATTCCTAGATATTAAATTTTCTTTGAGGCTGTTGTAAAAGGTACTGCGTTTTTTATTTCAATTTTGGGCTGACTGTTGGTATATATGAATGCCTCTGATTTGTGTGTACTGATTTTGTATCTTGAGACTTTATTGAATTCATTTATCAATTCTGGGAGTCTCTTGGTTGAATCCTTGAGGTTTTCTAGATATAATGTCATATCATCAGCAAAGAGCGAGAGTTTGATCTCATCTGCCTCCATTTGGACGCCCTTAATTCCCCTCTCTTGTCTAATTGCTGTGGCAAGGACTTCGAGCACTATATTGAATAGAAGTGGAGATAATGGGCAACCTTGTCTGGTTCCAGTTCTAAGTGGGAATGGTTTCAATTTTTCCCTATTCAATATGACATTGTCCATGGGTTTATCATAAAATGGACTTGATAATTTTAAGGTATGACCCATCTATACCTATTTTGTTAAGAGTTATTATCATAAAGGTGTGTTGGACTTTGTCAAATGTTTTTTCTGCATCTATTGAGAGAATCATATGGTCTTTGTTTTGCTTTTATTTCTGAGGTGAATTGCATTTATAGATTTGCATATGTTGAACCAGGCTTGAATCCCTGGAATAAAATCCACCTGGTCATGATGAATTATTTCTTTGATATGCTGCTGAATTCGATTTGCTAAAATTTTATTTAGGATTTTTGCATCTATATTCATGAGGGATATTGGTCTGTAGTTTTGTTTTTTTGTTGTTGTTGTGTCCTTTCCTGGCTTTGGTATCAAGGTGATATTGGCTTTGTAGAATCAGTTAGGAAGAATACCATCTTTCTCAATGTTGTGGAATAATTTCTGTAGTATAGATATGAGTTATTCTTTGTATGTTTGGTAAAACTCTGAAGTATAGCCATCTGGTCTGGGAGGTTTTTTTTTTGGGGGGGAGGTTTTTAATTGCTGCTCCAATTTCTGAGCTTGAGATTGGTCTATATTTTTATGATTTGATTTGGAATTTTGTTCACTTTACCTGAATACTTTCTGCTTATTTAGATCACATGATAATTTAGTAGGCCTTCTATCTTATTTTACTGCTAGGAACACCATCATTAACTAGCCAACAATGTAGATTTATAGACATTGGACTATACCTGTTTGTTTGTTTGTTTCCTGTCCATTGTGGTAAATAAGCTCATCTTGCCTTTGATAGTTGAATACCATCACTTGGCCTCTGCTTGGCTAAGACCAGTTATTTATGTGGCATTTAAATTATCCAGTTGTGTACAATATAAATGTGTGTGTGTGTGTGTGTGTGTATAATTTCAATGTGTCCATGTATATCTATTTAAATTAAACATAAATTCCTAAATACCTCAGCACTACTGAAATTGATCTATCTATTTTCATTTATTTGTTTGTAAATCTAACAGTAAGCAAGGTGGTTGTGTTAATTCAATCATAGTATTTGGCCACACATATGCAGTGGTTTCAGAATTAGTACTTATATCCTCATGGGTTATAACTTTTCCAACTAATGTTAAGTGATTATGTGCTAATCATTTGTCATTTAGATTCAGCATCTCCCTCTAATTCCTAAATTCCTTCGGTCAGCCACTGTTCCTCTATTCCATTCAGTAGATTGTTCATGCATTTGTTATGCAGTTTGATTATTGTGACTGCATTACTTCCTGTAATCCCTCTACCTACTGAATCAGGTTTTTGATTTGCATACTTTTATCTCCACCCTTTCTGTTTTACAATTCTGTAGTATTTATGCATTAACTTACATAGGTATGCATCTGATTTGAGCTCTCTTTACTTATTTCATTTGTTCATTTTGCTCACTTTTTGTAAATATCACACTCTCATAGTAAGATACTTCATGTAACACAAGAGATTTTTACCCCAGAGCGTGTGCTTAATCACTAGGTTATTTGTTTGTGAATACGAATAGTAAATATCTAAATGCCTTATGACTACACCAAAATGTCCAGGTCACTCTTGAATAAACAAGTGTGTTCAGAACCTTTAAAAAATTACTATTGAAACCTTAAAATCTGTATCCCCATCATATGCCGAAATAAAAAAAATAAAATAAATAAATAAATAAAAATTACTATTGATACATTATTCTCCTAAAACCTTCCCTGTGGTATTTTTAAACACATTTTTAGTGAATTTTAATCAATTCCATCCCTCTTTATCTTCCCTCTCCCCTTAATTTCTGGAACTAATAAGTCCCAAGAAAGGGCCTTTCTACTCCATCGACAGCCCATAATGGCAGAAACTTGTAGAGATACTCCTGGGTGTGTGCTTCACAAGTTCAGATGATGTAGTGCACATGGTCTTTCCCTCTTGACCATGCTACTAGGGAGTGGGTAGCAGCTGGTTATCCCTGATAACCTCCCTTGCTTCAAAATCTGCTCTCACAGCAATTAATATTGCTACTCTGGCTTTTTATATAATTAGTGTTATGGAATATTTTGTTATACTAATTTACTTTTATATTGTATGTGTTTACATATTTAAAGTTGGGGTGTTTGGGTTTTTATGTTTTTTGTTTTGTTTTGTTTTGTTTTGTAAATAACATACATTTGTGTCACAAGTTTATATAATAAAATCACCCAATGATTTTCCTTTACCTTTACCTTTGTCTGTATTATATTGCTTCCAGGCTACTGACAATTCCTCCATTGTCCCCACACCTACAGGATAAAAAGGTAATGTAGGCTGTATACACCAGGAGGTAGGGATCATTGGCCACCATCACAGGGTCTGCCTTATGCATCAGGTCCTGTCCAATCTGCAACAGTATTCCAGTCTTCATTTACTTTGCATGCCCTTGACTTTGTAAAAAATAAAAAAAAAACAACTAGTCAGATATTTTGCGGCATGTACCAAAATATGGATTCACCTCTTATACAGATATAATATCATATCATCAGCAAAGAGTGAGAGTTTGATCTCTTATGCCCACATTTGGACGCCCTTAATTCCACTCTCTTGTCTAATTGCTGTTACAAGGACTTCAAGCACTATGTTGAATAGAAGTGGAGATAGTGAGCAACCTTGTCTAGTTCCCATTCGAAGTGGGAATGGTTTCAATTTTTCCCCATTCAGTATGATATTGGCTGTGGGTTTGTCATAATTGGAGTTGATAATTTCAAGCTATAAGCATCTATGCCTATATTATTAAGAGTTTTATAAGCATGTGCTGGACTTTGTGAAAAGCTTTCTCTGCATCTATTGAGAGAATCATATGGTCTCTGTTTTGCTTTTATTTCTGAGGTCAATTGCATTTATAGATTTGCATCTGTTGAACCAGCCTCGCATCCCTGGAATAAAGCATACCTGGTCATGGTGAATTATTTTTGCTTTGCTAATTATTTACTTGGCTGTGCAGACACTTATTAATTTAATCAAGTATGATTTATTTATTTTTGTTGTTGTTATAATTTCCTTTGGAATCTCCATCATAAATTCTTTACCTAGGCCAATATCTATAAGAGTATTTCCAGCTGTTCTTCATTCTTTTCTTTTATAAGGTTTGGAATAATTGACCAGTGAAGCCATCACAACCTAAGCAGCACATGACTCCTAGAAACAATCAAAGAAGTTTGAAAGCAGGACCTTCTCACCCAAGATTTCAGTTGAGTTCTCAGGCATTCTCTGTCATGTACATTGGATTCTTGAAAAACTGTGAGTAGTGTGTGTGTGGTTTTGAGCCACTAAAATAGGTGGTAATATGATAAGCAGAAATACATAATGAACCTGACATGAATATAATGTGCTATCCTGGATGAGATCTTAGCACAGACAAATGACATTATTGGAAAAACTGATAATATATGTAGAAACTCTGTACTTCACTTAATAGTCCTGCATCACTGTCAATGTCTGTGTTTTCATAGACATGCTATGGTTATATTTACATTGCAGGAAGATAAAGGACATATGAAAATCTGTGTAGAATATTTGAAAATTTGTGATTTTAAAATTATTTTAAAAAATTTTTAAAAATATGTCAAAAACCTTTTTTTGGTATAAAAAGAAACCATGAACAGGAAAAACAACCAAACACACACCAGAACTTTGGACACAGGAGATAATATTCCAGGGATATACTTCTTTTTATCATTCCTACTCACACTCCCTATTACCCCGTCAACAATTTGAGTGTCAGTAATCACATCTGCAAAGCTAGGTGCCTGTGCCTCTTATACCCAAGAGAGCCTCATTTTATCACATTGTTTGGCAGCATATCTTCAGGATACCACAAAAGGCTTTTAGAAAGACATCACTTCAGAACATTAGATACTAAGTTGAGAAATGTTAATGATAGTGGATCATTGGCCGGGTGTGGTGGCTCACGCCTGTAATCCTAGCATTCTGGGAGGCCGAGGCAGGTGGATTGCTTGAGCTCAGGAGTTCGAGACCAGCCTGAGCAAGAGCGAGACCCCATCTCTACTATAAATAGAAAGAAATTAATTGGCCAACTAATATATATAGAAAAAATTAGCCGGGCATGGTGGCACATGCCTGTAGTCCCAGCTACTTGGGAGGCTGAGGCAGCAGGATTGCTTGAGCCCAGGAGTTTGAGGTTGCTGTGAGCTAGGCTGACACCACAGCACTCACTGTAGCTTGGGCAACAAAGCAAGACTCTGTCTCAAAAAAAAAAAAAAAGATAGTGGATTATTAACATTTCAAAACATAAATATATTTAAATATATTTAAACATATCAAAACATAAATCATATTTTTCCATTCTGAAAGTTTCTTCATGATATAGTTTCATTTTTCAAGTTTTAAAAGAGGAATTATACCTACAAGCCTTTGAAAAATTGAGAGGACACTATTATCGTGGTAGCAGGGAATTAGGGTGCCAAAACAAACAAACAAAAATAGAGATAAATTATTTACAAACATGGGGGTTTAGGAAAGCCTCTGCTTACACAGACTGGGAAGATAGACTTTAGAAACAGGTTTTTGAAAGATGAAGGCCACATGACTGCTTCAGAATGTGTTGTACACAGGTAGGGAAAGTGTAGTAGAAATAATAAGAAACAACAACACAGGACAACATATTCCCCCCCTCCATGTAGAAATCTAAGAGAGGGACACAGGCTCAATGGTGACTCTGCAAATGCGCTAACAAAGAGTCCCACAGCAGGGAGGACTGTCCACTCTTCCCCACACAGCCCTCCGTTTTCAAGTCACAGAATTCTGCTGGGTATCACCAGGGTTGTCTAGGAACCAGGCCTGCAAAGCCCACAAAGCCATGGGACTGCAGACTGTACCACCACAGACTTCCACACAATCAATACTGTTGCTTTTTTGGTCCACAAACATAGGGTATATTGTCTACAACACATTTATGCCATCAGTGAAAAAACAAGCTCCTATACCCTGAAGACTGGGATTGAGAGATGGAGCTGATCTGAGCCACATTTCTCTCCTTAAATACCAGGATAAAATATATGGACATGCAGTTATTTTGAGCATTTGTAATTAACTAAACATGTTTACCTCTCTAATACTTTAATCAATGAGAAAGGATAGGGGCATTTTTAGTTTTTATTTTATTTTTATTTCAGCATATTACAGGGATACAAAGGTTTAGGTTACATATATTGCCTTTGCCCCACCTGAGTCAAGGCTTCAAGTGTGTCCATCCCCAGAAAGTGTACACTGTACCCATTAGGTATGAATATACCCATCCCCTCCTCTCCCCTCCCATCTGCCTGACAGCTGATGAATATTACTACTGTATGTGCACATAGTGTTGATAAGTTAATGCCAATTTGATGGTGAATACTTTTGGTGCTTGTTTTTTTCATTCTTGTGATACTTCACTTATTTAAACACAGAAGGTGTCTTAATTTGTTTCTGTTGCCCATAACACAATACTTTAAAAAAGAATAATTTGTTAAGTAAAGAAATTTATTTCTTACAGTTATGAAGGTTGAGAAGTCTGAGATAGAGAGGACACATCTGCTGAAAGCCTTCTTGTTCATGGTGATTTTCCACAGACTCCTGAGGCAGAGCAGAGCATCACATGGTGAGGTGGGTGATGGCACTAGTTCAAGTCTCCCTTCATCTTTTTATAAAGCACCGTTAAGACTCACATCAGTGGCTTAATGTATTTATGAAAACAAAGCCCTCATGACCCAGTCAACTCTTTAAGACCTCACTTCTCAATATTGCCCTATAGGGATTGAATTTCAACATTAGTTTTTGATGGAAGAAATATTCAAATCATATTTTCAGGTTATTCCTTACATATCATTAAAGCAGGGGTTACTATAAGCTATGTTTCTTGTTCAATTCTTTTCCCCTCTTTATGTCAATGCATATGTTGTAGTTAATACAATGTATGTTCTCTACATCATATTTCAGTCACTGCCAACACACCATGTAATCCCTTGTTTTCGTGTTGCTTCAGGGACATGTGGACCGCAAAGTGGCCAGGTAGCTATCTTAACTTTAAGTTGAAAAGAATCCTTTTTTTTTCCTTTTTTTTTTTTTTTTTTTGTCTCCTGGTGAAGCAGTCTTCAATCTGGTTCTAAGACTACTAGGCTAAAAGGGAATAAAATCTGGAGAACAGGAAGCAAAATCTTTACTAGTGAGTCACTAGGTATAGTGGTGAGTGGTGCCACTCCTATTTCCATACCAGGATTCTTGGATCTGTGAATCTTGGTTATGGAAGAAACAGTACCATATTTTGGATATTGATTCAGTGCATATACAAGGTTCTGTAGAACCATGCACCAGACCATTATAGTAATGTCAACTAGTTGGTCCTGTAACTGCTACTTCAAAGGCCATTCCACTGTCCTTCCAAGCCAGCTGCTGCAGGATGGTGTTAAAACACGGCAAGAAGAGTGCATTCCATGAGTCTGAGCCCAGTGTTGCACTTCTTCAGCTGTGAAGTGTTTTTTGATAAGAAGCAATGCTGTGTGAATTACATGACAGTGTTGAAGACATTCTGTAAGTCCATGGATGGTAGTTTGGGCAGAAGACTTTCAATCAGGGAAGGCAAAACTATTCAGGGAATATGTCTATTCTAGAAAGGAAATAACACTACCCCTCCATAATGGATGCTGCCCAGGGTAAAATACCTAAATCCTGGTAGCTGGTGAATGACCCCAGGGAATGGTCTCATATTCTTCCTGCCCAACCATGTTCATTTTCCCACTGTCCAAGAGGAAGTCAATGTGCTGAGACAGCATAGTTTGTAGCAGATAAAGAGTTTAATCTGCATAGCACTAAGGAGTGAGATGGGAGAAATTTCTCAAATTTACCTCCGTAAGAATTCGGGAGATACCATTTTTAAAGAAACTTTGGCATAAGCAATCAAGTGTTCTAATTGGCTGAGTTCAGAGTGGAATTACAGCATTGTAGAAGTTGTCTTCTTTGCTGACCAGATTCTTAGTTGGGGGTCACAAGAACAGTTGAGTCAGTTCCTCAGTCGTGCCCTAGGTCTGGGTGGGTCAGCTGTTCCACTGGAGTGGGGGACCTGAAAATTATCTCAGAAATTATCTCTAGTTTTCAAAAAGGTGATGTGATCTATGGAGAAAGCTAAGAATCTTTATGACCATCACATATGTGACTCCAGAGATGTATTTACAGAGAAGCAAACAGGGGACAATGAGTACCTATTATCATTATGTTAGCAAGGTCTGTGCCCTATTTTTAGCTAGGCCCTTTCCACAGTTCTCACCTTGCACCCAATTATGAATTTGTAAAGGTGGTTTCTATTCCCCTTGATCATTTACCCAACCTTATTGCAGAGATGTGGCCCAAATGAGAAAGGAAAGGGCAAATGGCCACTCTGGCTTCTTCCGGCTGAGAAGGAACAGACTTGGGGTTCAGCCCAGGATAAGGGAAGTGAAATCATTTTGCAGTCATCTGCAAATATCCACGGTTGCTCAGTTTCAGATCTAAGGTTTGCATAATGAGAACATTAGTACCCTTATTTACAGCCTTAGGACAGTACGTAAGTGAACAATGGACTATACGATAGATAATATCTAGCTTCAATAGCCACTGTAGAACTGATCTAAAGTTCTTGGGAATCCAAGTGAATAATTCTGACAACCAATCAAGTATCAGGTCACTTGTAAGCCCCATTACAGCCACACAGATTGTTGGGAATTTTGTTCTATTCAGGTTTCAACTTTTCCTGAGGTACAGGAGGTAGTGTTTAATACTGCACAGGCTCTCCCTTGTTTAGCCAACAGGAAATATATCACTGCCTGATTACCTAAGACTACCTGGTCTAGTGAGTTGAGGGACCTTTGTTGACCCCTAGGGCTTTTTGTAGTTTCTTATGCAATCTGGTCTAGAGTCATAGACAGATTTCTAATCATGGCTCTGTTGGGATATACTCTGTAGACAGAGACTAGCATTTCTAGCAAGCTTTGCTACCAGGTATCCTGGTACATTCCTGGTGACCCTCTCTTAAGAAGTCCATGGGGGACTTTATTTGGAGACTTACAGCAAGGAGAGAATTCAGGATTCAGTCCAAATTGTAGACAAATATTAAAAGTTCAAAAACAGTAGACACAACTAGAATTTAATAACAGATGAACTATAGATTTATGTTTTATTTCTGAACCATATATTTTCTCTCCTCATTTTCTCATTTTTATTAAAGATGAATAAATGTAGGATCAATTTACATGCCAAAATAAACTTATTGTCCATTACGGTTGGCCTATTTGTATAATGTGCAATCAGAATAATTATTAGCCATATAAGCTTTTCTTTTCTTTTAAAACTGGGCCGGGCAAAGTGGCTCACACCTATAATCCTAGCACTCTGCAAGGCCAAGGTGGGAGGATCATTTGAGCTCAGGAGTTCGAGACCAGCCTGAGCAAGAGCGAGACCCCATCTCTACTAAAAATAGAAAACAATTAGCTGGACAACTAAAAATATATGGAAAAAATTAGCTGGGAATGGTGGTGCATGCCTGTAGTCCTAGCTACTTTGGAGGCTAATACAGGAGGATCACTTGAGCCCAGGTGTTTGAGGTTGCTATGAGCTAGGCTGACTTCACAGCACTATAGCCTGGGCAACAGAACGAGACTCTGTCTCAAAAAAACAAAACAAAACAAAAACAACAACAACAACAACAAAAAAAAAACAGGCATTACTGGAAAATTTTCATGAGGAATCTCAGGTTTGACTAAAAAGTCTGTCAAATCAAGCCAAGAATTTATCTGTGCCATTAGATACCTGTATGAATTGGGCAAATTTCTCTTGTCTCAGGTTACAAATTAACTTAGAATTCCTGTTTCTGTCAGAAGGTAGCATTCTTTATTCCTCACAGATCAGGAAATATTATTGATGAAGTACCTGGCTAAATTTTCCAATGTGCTTTCTATCAACCTTATAAATTCAACCTAATTCTTTAACACAGTCTGCTGATCTCTGAAAATATGCCATTCTAGCAAAGCCGTGGTAAAGTAACCCATGTTTTCAATGTGTCCTATTGTAGTAGAAAACTGATTCTTATTGAACTTATGCAGATAACAATTTTGCCATGCATTAAGAATACTCACGAATAGCTTTCAAATTCTAGAGAAATCAAATAGAAAAAATAAATGCTTCGAATTTTGCTTACAAATGTAGACTTTGGTGTGAGTTATATAGCTCAAAATAAGGAATTTTTTCTTTCTTTCTTTTTTTTTTTTTTTTTGAGACAGAGTGTCGCTCTGTTGCCTGGGCTAGAGTGCTGTGACATCAACCTAGCTCACAGAAACCTCAAACTCCTGGGCTTAGGCGATCCTCCTGCCTCAGCCTCCCAAGTAGCTGGGACTACAGGCATGCACCACCATGCCCGGCTAATTTTTTATGTGTGTGTGTGTGTGTGTGTGTGTGTGTGTATGTTTGTGTGTGTGTATTAAGTTGTCCAGCTAATTTCTTTTGATTTTTTTTTCCTTTTTTTTAGTAGAGACAGGATCTCACTCTTGCCCAGGCTGGTCTCGAACTCCTGAGCTCAAATGATCCTCCCACCTTGGCCTCACAGAGTGCTAGGATTACAGGCATGAGTCACTGCACCTGGCTCAAAAAATATTTTCTTGACTTCAGGAAAACAACACAAATCAGTGATGTTTCAAACAAAATGTCATAAAAACTTTAGTTCGGCCCCATGTAAGTAATTTCTGTTCTGTCTGAAGTTGAGTTAGTAAAACTCACAGACATATCAGCTTTTGAATTAAAGTCCAGGAAGTTTGTTTTATGTTAGTCCAATAGTATATGATATACAAAGTCATCAGAAACCTGTATTCAAGAGAATTTGTCAGTCCTTTCCATGTCTTTCCTTGAACAAGCAAACTTTGACATAGCCAGTTTTAAAAAAAACACTTTCTAAGATGAATCAAAGCAAAATAATTGACTATTGATGACAAAAGTCTTAGACTAGCCATAATTAAAGGGACAATTGACCAACAAAGTTGGATATTTTTGTGACATATGGCAATGTAACCCTAATTTTTACTGATAAAATACACCGAGACATATCAATATTTTATAATATAGGAACATATATTAATAACATGCTTATA
>VSMD01044807.1:0-18572 GCA_008750895.1 Mirza zaza | reverse complement strand
CTCCTGAGCTCAAACGATCCGCCCACCTCGGCCTCCCAGAGAGCTAGGATTACAGGCGTGAGCCACCGCGCCCGGCCTGGTGTACATATTTTTAATATTGATAAATCATATCTGATTTTCTTGGTAAATGATTTTCTTCTTCCTCTTTTTTTTTTGAGACAAAGTCTCACTCTGTTGCCCTGGCTAGAGTGCTGTGGCGTCAGCCTAGCTCACAGCAACCTCCAACTCCTGGGCTCAAGCAATCCTCTGCCTCAGCCTCCCGAGTAGCTGGGACTACAGGCATGCGCCACCATGCCTGGCTAATTTTTCCTATATATTGTTAGTTGGCCAATTAATTTCTTCGTATTTTTAGTAGAGACAGGGGTCTCGCTCTTAGTCAGGCTGGTTTTGAACTCCTGACCTTGAGTGATCCTTCCACCTCGGCTTCCCAGAGTTGTAGGATTACAGGTGTGAGTCACCATGCCTGGCCGATGATTTTCCTCTACTTGTCAACCTTATACTCCGTTCAGCCTTCAGCAACTCATCACTTATCATTTAGATTTTCCTACTCCTGAAATGTTTCTCACAAAACTTCCTGCTTATGGGTTTCTGTTTCAATAAAATTCTGGCTCTGTTATCAGGCAGGCTGGTGAGGTATCATCAAAAATCTGGTTTCCAGACTATCAAAGACTAAATGTTGTGAACAAGCATTTTCAAGGATATTCATGCACTCGCAGGATTGCTAATGCTAACTTTGTCTACATACCAATTGGTAGGACTTTGTTATGACAGGTGGTACAGACCCCTACACAGAGAGACATTAAGGACAACCCAGGTAACACATATTTCTCTCTGGATTCACCACAAAGATGTTTTCCTACTCTGCAGTTGCTTTACCCAATAGTTTAATTCTAGCATTAGAGTTGGTATATGGGAATAAGTGACCGTATATGGAGTATAAGAGTGTGATGACCAAGTCGTGAAATGTTTGCAGTCTACATTACCATGTAAATTTCTTATTATGGGTACAATATAGTTCCCCACTGCTGTCAATCTCACCAATCTTATTCTGAATATGTGGGATGTTTTAGGACTTTGAAGATGTGGCTGTGAACTTCACCCTGGAGTAGTGGGCTTTGCTGGATCCTTCTCAGAAGAATCTCTATAGAGATGTGATGCGGAAACCTTCAGGAACCTGGCAGCTATAGGTAAGGATGACAGTATTCCTTCACTCAGTGAATTAGAGAACAAGCAATTCTTTCTCGTCAGTACTCTTCCATGGTGTGGAATGTGGACAGTGAATACTTTTGTGAATACATCAGGCATGGCTGTGTTACTGACCACGGTTCTTTGGCTCTCTATGCAGTAGAAATTGACATGAGGCCAAGCAAGTTTTCCCAGACATGGCTTTATTATTGGGGATTATACTCAAGCACAAGACAGGGAGACAGGACAGGAGGAAGAGTTCTCTGGCTACCTCTCTGGGGGTAGGTCTTCCTGGTGTTTTATGGAGAGTGACAGGAATAATTCATGAGGTAAGTGAATGTCATTATATATGCAGGGTGTGTGGGCTTAGTAAGAAATCATGTTTCATGTTTTGTTTTGTTTTGTTTTTTTGAGACAGAGTCTCACTTTGTTGCCCAGGCTAGAGTGAGTGCCATGGCATCAGCCTAGCTCACAGCAACCTCAAATTCCTGGGCTCAAGCAATCCTCCTGCCTCAGCCTCCCAAGTAGCTGGGACTACAGGCATGCGCCACCATGCCGGGCTAATTTTTTTCTCTCTCTATATATATATATTAGTTGGCCAATTAATTTCTTTCTATTTATAATAGAGACGGGGTCTCGCTCTTGCTCAGGCTGGTTTCAAACTCCTGACCTTGAGCAATCCGCCTGCCTCAGCCTCCCAGAGTGCTAGGATTACAGGTGTGAGCCATGGTGCACGGCCAAGAAATCATGTTAAAACCTACATTACATGATTTAAAAATGGCAGGGTAACCCCTCCTGGGACAAAGAGTATAGAGTAGTATAGTGCAGCAAGGGGTCATGATGGGTCATTCTCCTGGTGTTATGAGCATGCAAGTGGTAGGATCAACTGCCTTGGATAAGATGCTGAAATGTTGCTTATCTTAGCTTTTTTAAATAGATAAAGTGGGAGGTGTACGGTCTTGTGATTAGCAGGTATGAAAATGCGATAGTGGGGTGTTGGGGTTGAGTTGTGTACTCTGTCTCAGTTGTAGGGGATCATAAATGTAGAATCTAACAATTTTTTCATAATTTTATAATAGTTTTTTGTAGGAAAAAAATGTAAAGACCATAACACTGAAGATCAGCACAAAAATCTCAAGAGAAATATAAGGTAATTTGCACTGACTAGACAAAATAATGTCTACTAAGAGAACAGACATAGAATAGACACAGATTGTGAGAAAATGTTAAAAACAAGCAAACAGGCCGGGCCCGGTGGCTCAAGCCTGTAATCCTAGCTCTCTGGGAGGCCGAGGTGGGCGGATTGTTTGAGCTCAGGAGTTCGAGACCAGCCTGAGCAAGAGCGAGACCCCATCTCTACTATAAATAGAAAGAAATTAATTGGCCAACTAATATATATAGAAAAAATTAGCCGGGCATGGTGGTACATGCCTGTAGTCCCAGCTACTTGGGAGGCTGAGGCAGCAGGATTGCTTGAGCCCAGGAGTTTGAGGTTGCTGTGAGCTAGGCTGATGCCACCGCACTCACTCTAGCCTGGGCAATAAAGTGAGACTCTGTCTCAAAAAAAAAAAGCAAACAAAAGTAATAAGCCCAGCATCAAATTTATTTATTCTTAGAAATATTTTTCCTAGAAACATATACTTAAATGCAATATAGATGTTTAGTGTTTGTAAACTAGTTTACTTGGAAATAGTATTAAGAAACCCCATATGTTGGCCAGGCACAGTGGGTCATGCCTATAATCTTAGCACTCTGGGAGGCCAAGGTGGATCACTTGAGCTTAGGCATTCAAGACCCTGAGTGAGAGGAAGACCCCCATCTCTGCCACAAATAGAAAAAATTAGCTGGATGTTGGGGTATATACCTATAGTCTCAGCTACTCAGGAGGCTGAGGTGGGAAGATCACTTGAGCCCAGGAGTTTAAGGTTGCAGTGAGCTAGGATGATGCCACTGCACTGTAGCTGGGGCAAGAGTGTGAGACTCTTTCTCAAAGAAAAAGAAAAGAAACCCTATATGAATATTACTTTTTTTATGATAAATAAGGTCAGACCATCTTGCAGAGCATGTGGTCCATTCATATTGATACATTTCAGAGGGTAAAAATCTCTACTTTCCTTGATAATGTTAAACTTGCCAGTAATATACTTACTAATAAATATAAAATCATTTGTAAACAAACCCTTAATAATGTGCTTTTTAGTTGGCTGGGGTGGCTCACACCTGTAATCAGAGAAGTTTGGGAGAGGAGGTGGGAAGATAGCTTGAGGCCAATAGTTCCAGACCATCCTGCATGACATAGCCAGACTCTAATATTTTTCTACCAAAAAAAAATTTTTTTTAAATATGCTTTTAATTTAAATCCAGAAGTCTTATGGGAGAGAAACTCTGTGAAAATAAAGAAGGCAGTCAGTGTGGAGAAACCTTCACCTGGGTTCCAGATCACATGCTGAATATGAAAACTGCTCCTAGAGTAAAACCATGTGAAAGCAGTATGTCTGGAGAGGTTGGCATGGGTCACGCATCCCTTCATAGCCACATGACAGCTGACACTGGGGAGAAACCACATGGGTATCAGGAATGTGGAGAAAAGTCACATAAATGTGAGCAATGTGGGAAAACCTTCAGTTATCACCAATCCTTCCAAGCACATGAAAGGCCTCCCTCTGGAAAGAAATGGTATGATTGTAAGGAATGTGGGAAAACCTTTCTTTCTCTCACAGGCTTTCAAAGACACATAGTAATGCACAGTGGAGAGGGACCCCATAAATGTAAATTTTGTGGAAAAGCCTTTGCTTTTCTCAGTTTATATCTTAAACATGAAAGAATTCACACTGGAGAGAAATCATATGAATGCAAACAATGTGGTAAAACCTTCACTTGGTTCAGCTCCATTTGATATGAAAGGACTCACACTGGAGAGAAACCATATGAATGTAAGGAATGTGGGAAAGCCTTCAGATTTTCTAGTTCCTTTTGCATGCATGAACAGACTCACAGAGGAGAGAAGCTGTACAAATGTACACAATGTGGGAAAGACTTCATTCGTCCCAGTACCTTTCATGGAAACAAAAGGACTCACATTGAAGAAAAACTGTATGAATGTAAGGAATGTGGGAAATCATTATCTCATCTTATAACCTTTTGAAGACACATGAGAATGCACACTGAAGATAGATCTCATAAATGTAAGATATGTTGAAAAGCCTTTGATTCTTTCAGATCATTTCAAAGACATGAAAGAACTCACACTTGAGAGAAACCCTATGAATGTAAACAATGTGGTAAAGTCTTCATTCGTACCACTTTCTTTCAATATCATGAAAAGACTCACACTGGAGAGAAGCCCTATGAATGTAAGCAATGTGGGAAAGTATACCATTCTGTCAATTCCTTTCATAGACATGAACGAACTCACACTGGAGAAAAACCCTATAAATGTAAGTATTGTGATAAAGCCTTTACATCTTCAATGAACTTTCGAGTACATGAAATAATTCACACTAGAGAGAAACCCTATGAATGTAAGGAATGTGGGAAAGCCTTCATTAGTTCCAGTACCTGTCGAAAACATGAAAGAGCTCATACTATTAATACAGGAGAGAAATCCTATTAATGTAAGGAATTGGGAAAGCATTCAGTTGTCCCAGTTTTCTTAAAACGTAGTGCAGAAAGGCCCCATGAGATAACTGACTTTTGAGTGGAGAAGAGAGACCTCTGATACTACAATAAAACCTACAATTGGAGTTGGATGATTCCATGACACAGTTCATAAACAGACTTTCTTACATGAGATTTCAGAGGCACACATGAGGAAGGCATTAGTTACATTTTAGAGCAGGGGTCCTCAAACTAGGGCCTGCGGGTCACATTCGGCCCACCGAGGACATTTATCCGGCCTGAGGGGTGTTTTTGCCACTGCTCCCTGTCCTGCTTAGCAGCTGACTCATCCCGGGCCCATAATGTGCATGTATGGAATGTGCACCACACTCTCCAACGGCCCTCCAACGGTCTGAGGGACAGTGAACTGGCCCCCTGTTTAAAAAGTTTGAGGACCCCGGTTTTAGAGGCACCATACGGGGAGATAGTCAATTCATATGGGCCATGTGAACACCTGTACCAGCTCTTTTTCCTGATTACTTGGCTTGCTTGCTACTCAAAGGTATCCTCTAAATCACCCGACTTTCACTTTCCCAGCAGTGTAGGTTTCCAAAGATGCCCCCAAAAGCTGCACATTATTTTTATTTTATTTATTTATTTATTTTTGAGACAGAGTCTCACTTTGTTGTCCAGGCCAGAATAAGTGCCGTGGCATCAACCTAGCTCACAGCAACCTCAAATTCCTGGGCTCAAGCAATCCAATCTTGTCTCAGCCTCCCCAGCAGCTGGGACTACAGGCATGTGCCACCATGCCCAGCTAATTTTTTCTGTATATATTAATTGGCCAATTAATTTCTTTCTATTTATAGTAGAGACGGGGTCTTGCTCTTGCTCAGGCTGGTGTCGAACTCCTGACCTCAAGCTATCCGCCCGCCTCAGCCTCCCAGAGAGCTAGGATTACAGGCGTGAGCCACTGCGCCTGACCAGAAGCTGCACATTAAAGATCCAACCACCCTTAGATTTTCCTTAAGGATGCTCAAGCATTCTTTGTTCCTGCAGGTAGTGACTATGTTCCTGATTCAGCATGACAGCTACAGTACTGTCATCAAAACCAACAAATGAGAGTTTCATCCTCTGCTGCACTGTGCAGTGATTGGTCTCACCCAGAACTTTCCTGTGTGAATAAGCACCTTTCTCTTCTTAGGAAATTTCAAGTGTTTCCTATTATTTATAGCAGAATGTATGCCTCAGTTCATTTTGAAGTATGTTTGATTTTATGTGATTAAAACCAATGTGTATTTTTTTGGCCACCAAGATTTCTGTACATGTTTCTTAAAAATAGTTTAACTGTTTTTTTTTTTTTTTTTTTGAACAAATTGTATACTAAGAAATCTTACTCTTGGCCGGGCNTTGGCCGGGCGCGGTGGCTCAAGCCTGTAATCCTAGCTCTCTGGGAGGCCGAGGTGGGCGGATCGCTTGAGCTCAGGAGTTCGAGACCAGCCTGAGCAAGAGCGAGACCCCATCTCTACTATAAATAGAAAGAAATTAATTGGCCAACTAATATATATATAGAAAAAATGAGCCGGGCATGGTGGCACATGCCTGTAGTCCCAGCTACTTGGGAGGCTGAGGCAGCAGGATTGCTTGAGCCCAGGAGTTTGAGGTTGCTGTGAGCTAGGCTGATGCCACGGCACTCACTCTAGCCTGGGCAATAAAGTGAGACTCTGTCTCAAAAAAAAAAAAAAGAAAGAAATATTACTCTCTTTTCATTTACTGTGAAGGTTGTAGGTTCAGATTTATCTCTGTTGCAGCAGTTCTCAGCCCAGGGTGGTACTCCCCATATGTGGCAGAGGAACAGTCAGGTCATAAAAGCCTAAACCAGCACTCCTTGCCCATGACAAAGCAGCAGGGGTGACATTAACTCAAGGCAGCAGAAGAAAGCCCAATTCGGAAAAGAGAGGCCTCTGGGTGCTTGGGGACTCTACATAACCCCTGGGGTTCTAACCCCTGGGGTTCTGAACAGATGGCTACACACCAATAGGCTTTCTTCCCTATCTTTCCCACTCTCATTTAGGTAGAAAGCTGTTTCTTTTTTAAACTTTTATTATAAGGATATAAAGATAGGTGGATGGCATAAATTTAACCTTTCAAAACATTGTTGTGATTGTGCATTGGTAATTACATTACAGTATCCTTTGAAAAATGAAAGTCTGCACTCTGATAATCTTGGCAATTTGAGAGGCTGAGGCCAGATGATCTCTTGAGGCCAGGAGTTGTATACCAGTCTAGGCAACAGGGAGACCCTGACTCTACACACAAAAAAATTACCAATGCTCAGTGGCGTGCCTGTAGTCCCAGCTCAGGAGGCTGAGGTGGGAGGATTGTTTGAGCCCAGGAGTTGGAGGCTGCAGTGTGCAGTGAGCTATGATCATGCTACTGCACTCTAACCCAGACAACATAGGCAGACCAGGTCTCAAAAAAAAAAAAAAAAAAAAAAACCCAAAAAACCCAAAGTCTCAAAATTTAATCAATTCCCTTGCTATAAAACCAAAAGTGCCATATCATTCAGTAAGCATTAAAGAAAAATAGGATAACTATGAAGATCATCAATATTACAAGAAACATTAGCTTGTTCAAGAAGAGAATAATTTAAACAGAAACACTTTAAATTTTCTCAAGTAGGAAAGCTGTTTCTTTTAGACAATTCAATCATCTGTGATTTGTTCAGGAATATTCCCCCAAAGGCCTTTGATCTCCGTGTAAGCCTAATGCCTAGAAATCGAAAAACTATTTGCTACTGCCTGTTTCACAAACACACATGAATGGGTCAGATGTGTCTCCTTTTCTTCCACCCCTGAGGGAGGAAGGAGAATCTGAGCAAAGTACAGAGATGATCCAACCATCATTACACACAGAGGAAAAAGAACAGGATGGGTTTTCCAAACAGGACAAGGTCACCTCCCATGGGAACAAGGATAGTAATTAAGTTCCAGGCCAATGGATCCTTCCATCTTGGAGAGAACAACAAGAAGAAATGTGACCTGAAAACTGTTAGAGGCTATGAAAATGAGTAATTCAAAATCTAAGCTGGTGGAACTGTAAATTATTTGGAGCTTCAAAGCAATGTGATTATGGGGTCAGAGTCACCTGATAGGCTCCTGTGTAACCTTTGTTTCTCTGGTTAGAGATTAGCCTTCTTTGTTACCTACACTGTTTTGTAAAATGTTATAAATGACTAAGGGGAACCAAGGAAGACCAATTCTCTCTTCACTACTGATCTTCATTATGAACTCCACTATATTAATGTAATATGGTGCCATAAGGCAAGACCTGTGGTAGAAATCTGATTTCTACAGAAGTACAGGCTCGGCTGAAAGTTAACCAGCCATTGTTCTATAGTTTGACTTCCTGTAGTTGCTTACTCCTTAGGAGTCACAAATCCCTTGCCATCATAATAAGATTGGTAACTTCCATATTCACATCTATACATTACCATCTTTGTTGTAAAACCTAATACTGGTCTTTCAGATATTTTCCAGACTCTGGGTTCAAGGGGACCAACTGATGCCAACCAGACCAGAGACCATACTTAGGAACTGACTCAACAGGTCCTGGGACCCTATGCCTAGGAACTGACTCAGCACAAGAAGACAATTTATGTTGTCTTCTTCAACCCTATGAGCTCATCCCCAGCCAATCAGCAACCCAGTTCCCTAGCCTTTTGTCCCATAAACTATCTTTAAAAACCCTGACTCCAAAATTCCAGGGGAGACAGATGTGAGAAATTTCTCCTGTCTCTTTGCTCAGTACCCTACATACGATATCAAAGTATTTCTCCATTGCAACCCCTGCTGTCTCTGCATTGGCTTTGTTCTATGCAGTGGGCAATAGAACCTTGTTGAGCAGGAACAATTATAGATGAATTTTCCTTGTACATTTCTCACATGGATTCCAAGGCTGTCACATCTTAAGATGGAATATTAAATACTTAGCATTAAATTGGGAAGGAAATGAAACCTTCTGAAAGAAAATAAAACAAGCAGTGTAGAAAAGAAAACAAATTTTTGTAACTCATAAACCGGCCTTGCAGAGAAAATGTTATCCTGTTATAACAGATTTATTTGTTTTCTGCTTATGTAAGCAAAAACTTAGCTTCCAAGCACTGAGCCCATTTCTCTGAAGTCTGTGTTTTCCTTCTCGCTTGAATAAACTCTTTAAAACTGGATTCTGTTATGCCTTCGTTTGAAAGCTAAAAAACAAAAACAAACCCAGGAAACTGCATTCTGATCCTCTCCATCATTTCAGGTTGACAGGGCTCAGACAACATGCCCACTGCAGCCCCTGAACTCCTGCCTCCAACCCTTCCCTCTGGACCCTCCTAACTCCCTCACTAGCTCCAGTCACTCTGGGTCCACTCGACATACTCAGACTGGCCCCACTGTGCGGCCTGAGCCTAATCCCCTCCTGGGTGTCCCTGAACTGTCTTGGCCACGCTCTGAACATTTTCTCGCGCCTTTCCGCGCCTCCTTCCCCTACCCCTACACCTTCCGTAGCTGCAGCCCGACCTCCCAACATTCACGTCCTCCTAAAAAAGCCACCATTCCTGGCTGCATCAGGGACCCTAACCCCCGGCCCCATCAGTGCCACCGACCCTCTCTTCCTTCAACCCCAGTTCTACGCGAAGCTCTGGAGTCATCGCGCATACAGTCTGGGGTCCCCCACTCCGCCGGGGTCCGGGCCACAGAGCCGGTTCTGCTGCGAGGCCCAGAGCGCCCTGGGTTCTCAGATCACCTCCAGCCCTGAGGCAAAGGGATGGCGCCGCTGGACACCGAGTCTGGAATTCCGTTCCAGGCGCGTGATCACCTCCAGGAGGGAGAGGCAGGGACAGTCCCTGGTGTAAGAAAGACCACAGAGCCCCTCTCAGCAGCCTGGAGCAAGTTGGGCTGAATTGGAAACGTCCACTGAGGGATGAGCTTGACAGGCAGTGGCTAGAGCCCGTCGATCAGGCTCCACGGGGTTTTGTTTCCGGCCTCAGCCTGTCACTCAGGCGATAGGGGGCGGGGCATGAAAGCCCCATCCAATCAGGGGCGCTAAGGCCGTGCCCGAGAACCGCCCATGCCGACGCACCGCCGGAAGAAGGAGGCGACCTTTAACCTGTCTCCACTCCTACGTGGGTCGCACCCGCAGGGCTTCAGGTCCGGCCTCGGCTGCTCTGGTAGCCCTCAGGTGCCTCCGCCCCAGCTTCTGTCGCGCCGTCGCCGCCCCTGTGGCGTGCACTGGCCGCAAGAGCCGTAGAGGCGACGCTGGGACGCCCGGAGGCCGGGAAATGGGGAGCGTGCGGGGCCGGGTAAGGGCGCAGGGGCTGCTTGGAACCGACCGTTCGCTGCCGTCGCGGGACCCGGGCCTCCCCGCGGTCCGCTCCGTAGTCTGCGGACTCGGGTCGCCCCGGCGCTTCTCGGCCCTCGGTCCCTCTGTCCCCACAGGGTGGGGCTGGGAGCCGGGGCCCTTGGCGTCCCCCTATCCCGCCCCTCCGCGGCGACTTCACCCCGACCCGGTAGCCCTCTCTGGGCAGCCCCGCGCCCGCAGCCCCGCGAGTCCCCAGGCTGTGCGGTGACGGCTGGAGGGTCTTCGGGGCCGGGTCCCAACTCGGAGTGTGGGGTCGTGTGTGGGAGGGGCTGCGGCCTGAGGGATGCCCGGTCCCTTCTTTCTGCTCTTAAAAAAAACTAAATTAAGGCCTTGTGGCTTGTTAACGGAAAAAGCCCAAACTCTCAAAAATGAATGCATTTATTCTGAGTAGAAAATAAGGGCAGAAACCTAAGAACCCTGAATAAGGTCTTCGGCTAACAGGTTGGTTTCATAGGTTTCAGCGAGTCAGAAAGTGCAGGTAAAATCATAAATCAGTACGTGCACGGTATACATTGGTTCAGCTTAAAGGCTGGACATCTGGAAGCGGGGATTTACAAGCTGTAGGGTTGAAGGAATTTTTAGTTGGCAATTGGTTGAGGGTGTTACGCTTTATCTGAAAATTTGGACACCCAAGGAATTGATGCTTTAGGCGAGTCTGTTCTCTTTCCAGTGATATGCCAGCATTGAAAGAAAAGAGCAGTTTAACTAGGTTTTATGGCTTCTAATGCATGACTTTACCACTGCCTTGCATGGCCTTAGGTCTTGTTTATAATTTGGTTTCTTATTGCCACAGGAATCATTGTTTTGTCAATCTTGTGATCTCTGTTTTAACATTAATGTGGGTCAGTCCTATCTAAGCTTCAAAAAGGAGGATGTATAACAAGACATGTCTGACCACCATTCCCAACAGGGCAGGGAACTCAGTGTTAAGGGCTTCCTGGGGTCCCTAGGACAAGAGTGGGTCGGTTCACTCAGTTGGGGGTGCTTAGGATTTTTTTCATTTACAGGTTAAAGCAGGGGTCCTCAGACTTTTTCAACGGGGCCAGTTCACTGTTCCTCAGACTGTTGGAGGGCCGGTGGAAAGTGCGAGGCACATTCCACACATGGGCACTGGGGGCCTGGGACTAGTCGGCTGCTAAGCAGGACAGGCAGGGGTGGCAAAAACACCCAGTGGGCCAGATAAATGTCCTGGCAGGCTGCATGTGGCCTGTGGGCTGTAGTTTGAAGACCCCTGGTTAAAGGAAAGGCTTTTATAAGGCTCATGAGGAACCAATGCAGATTAAATGATTGATTGATTACAGTTAGGCAGTTGCCTTGTTTGGACTTGTCAACCTGAAGTAAGTGAAAAGGTCAAAATCCAGTTTTAAAGACTTTATTCAAATAAAAGGCTGGGAATGGCCATTTGGGAAAACACAAACTCCAGAAAAATGGACTCATTCTCTAAAGTTTAAAATGAAATTCTTTCTCATATAGGCAAAACAAGACCATAACATTTTGTATACAAGCCTGGTTTATGAGGTACAAGAATTTAGTTATAGTTTGTGGGGTTTTTTCCCCCCTGTCGAATTAAGTTTTCTGGCTGCTCAAATTCCCTTGGGCACTGCCTTGGAGTGTGCCACAGTCAGGGTGGGTCCCAAGCTTGGGAATGTGCCTGACCTATGGGACTGTGGAATCACTTGTAAACTGGGGATTACGTGGGCTGCCTCCCTGAGCCACTTCCCTTTTGGTTTCCTTTGTAGAATCTCACTGCCTTATATTTGCTCTTTACCCAAACATTTAGGAATTGTTTTCCATAATTTGTAAGAATTTTATTTACTTATTTGAACCAGATTGGATTGTGTGATAAGGTCTGAAGAAGCAAATAGAGTTCTTGAAATCAATTGTGTGATTCTAAGTTGAAATAATAAGAATATAAATACCCAAGGGCACACTACCTAGGGAAATCAATAGTCCTAGAGCAGTTCTGTTGTATCTCCCTGATCTCATTGTCGTTTGGCACCCACAGGTGACCAAATTTGTGATTTGTTCTGTTATTCTTTATAGCTTTAACATCTTTTTTTTTTTTTTTTTTTTTTTTGAGACAGAGTCTCACTTTGTTGCCCAGGCTAGAGTGAGTGCCGTGGCGTCAGCCTAGCTCACAGCAACCTCAAACTCCTGGGCTCAAGCAATCTTCCTGCCTCAGCCTCCCGAGTAGCTGGGACTACAGGCATGTGCCACCATGCCCAGCTCATTTTTTCCATATATATTAGTCGGCCAATTAATTTATTTCTATTTATAGTAGAGACGGGGTCTTGCTCTTGCTCAGGCTGGTTTCGAACTCCTGACCTTGAGCAATCCACCCGCCTCGGCCTCCCAGAGTGCTAGGATTACAGGCGTGAGCCACCGTGCCTGGCGCTTTATCATCTCTTTATCAAGATGCAGAGTTTTACCTCTTTCAAATTTTCAGTAACTTAATATTGCCATTTATATGCCATTAATATTATGCTGATACAGTTTATTTCTGGTTTTCTTGCATCCATTTGTTGCAAACTGCTGCAGTCTGAAGTCGTAGGTCACCCAGTTTACTCACCTATTGCAGTTCCACCTATTGGAACTTGGATTATTTCAGGTTATTTATTTATTTATTTATTTCACCATATTATGGGGGTACAAATTTTAAGGTTTCAAAAAATGCCCTTCCCCCTCTCCCCCACAAGTCTGAGTTTCCAGCGTGACCATCTTCCCGATGGTGTACATCTCACTCATTATGTATGTATATACCGCCCCCCATTTCAGGTTATTTGATCTTGTTGACAATGGCGTTCTTATTTCTGCCCTCAAGTAGAAATGACAAGAATGAACACACATGCATTAAAGGTGAGGTGCTTAATTCATATATACACTTTATCAGCAATTCCTACTATATTTGAATTTGTCATCTACAACACAGCATGTTTTTCTTGATGGATAACAAATTTATTTTTTATTTCCTGTGCTTTGACTATTTGTATATATGTCAGAGAAATATCGTTCAAATTTTTCTCCATCTTTTAATCAATTTGGTTCTTTAGAACAATAATTTATTATTGTCAAGGTTGTAAAAAAACACTGATAAATTTGCTAAGTAAGGCCAGTGTGGCCTTAGTTATCTGTAATCCTAGCACTCTTGAAGGCCAAGGCAGGAGGATTGCTTGAGGTCAGGAGTTCAAGGCCAGCATGAGCAAGAAAGAGACCCAGTCTCTATTAAAAATAGAACAATTAGCCAAGTATCCTGGTGTAAGCCTGTAGTCCCAACTAGCCTGTAGTCCCAGCTAGCCTGTAGTCCCAGCTACTTAGGAGGCTGAGGCAGAAGGATCACTTGAGCCCAGGAGTTTGAGGTTGCAGTGAGCTATGATGATACCACCGTACTCTACCCAGGGCAACAGAGCAAGACTGTGTCTCAAAAATAATAATAATAAAAAAATTTTTACCAACTTAAGTCTTTTTAAGTGTATAGGTAGTGAGTAGTGTTAACCATACTCATTTTATTATATGACTCATCTCCAGAAATTTTTCATCTTGTAATGATCACAATTTATACCCATTGAACACAACTCCCCATTTCCCCTTCATCACAGACATTGGCAGCTACCAATTCCACTTCCTGATTTTTCGCTTTAATTACTTTACACAATTTACCGAAAATGACTAATACTGCATTTTTCTTTTTATCACTGGCTTTTTTTATTTGGTGTCCCACCCTGAAGTTTTTTGCATGTTGTAGCATGGGCCATGATGTTATTTTGTAAGACTCAGTTATTTCTCATTGTTTGTATGTGCATAGCCATATTTTGTTTATCCATTTATCAATGGACATTGGGGTTGATCTACCTCTTGTCTGTGTAAACAATGATTTTGAAATAACTTTCTTCAAGATTTTGCTTTCAATTCTTTTGAATTGAATATAAATATACTGAGATATGGCT
The DNA here is from genome assembly GCA_008750895.1 of Mirza zaza. Taxonomy (NCBI): domain Eukaryota; kingdom Metazoa; phylum Chordata; class Mammalia; order Primates; family Cheirogaleidae; genus Mirza; species Mirza zaza. The sequence continues at coordinate 4,440 of VSMD01044807.1, read as the reverse complement.
TATTGGAATGCATGGTAATTTTATCATTAATTTTTGAGGAACCACCATATTGTTTATCACAGGGCTTGAGCCATTTTCATATTCCTTTGGACAGTGACATGGATCCAGTTTCTTCATATCTTCACCAAAATTTTTATGTGGGGTGTTTGGCTATTTGGGTGTTTTTTTATGGTTAAAATTTAGGAGCTTTAAAATCAGTTCTTATTATTAATACCTTGCCAGACACATGATTTGCCAGTACTTTCTCCGATTTCATGTATTGCCTATTCCACTCTGTTGATAATGTCCTCTGAAGCACAAATCTGTTAATTTTTATTGACCATATTTTGTTTTTTGTTAAGACTAGGGCCCTGGACATTTTACCTGTCAGCCTTGTCCCCACTGAGCCTTTAGGAATTCAAATAATATAATAGGAGTTTTTCTGCCCAGTACCCTATCCCACAAGAGTTTCTGCTCACAGGTTTCACTTTCAGTAAGTTACAACTCTCTTAGTAGTTACAATGGTTGGATACTGTTCAAAATACCATCAAAGGTTAAACTTTCTGAATAAGCATCATTAAAGACGCAAAGTCTCAGGATTGCTAATGCTAACTTTTTTCTGTATGCTAACTAGTAGGATTTTGTTATAACAGGTGCCACAGATCCACTGAACAAGGAGACATTAGCAGTGACACAGACAATACATTTTTCTCCCTGGATTAACCAACAAGACACATTTTTCTATTTTGCTGTTACATAACCAAATAGTTCCATTTTAGCATCAGAATTGCTGTGTGGGAGGAAATGAGTATGGATGGAGAGTTAAGAGTCTCATGACCAAGTCATGGAACAAATGTTTGGAGTCCACAGCATTATGTGAACTTCTTAGCAATAGAGTATAGGTCCCCAGGGCTGTGGGCCTCACCCATCCTCCTCTACATATGTGGGATGTTTCAGGACTCCTTGACCTTTGAGGATGTGGCTGTGAACTTCACCCTTGATGAGTGGGCTTTGCTGGATCCTTTTCAGAAGAATCTGTATAGAGATGTGATGCAGGAAACATTGAGGAACCTGTCCTCTATAGGTAAGTGTGACAATATTCCCTCATTCAGTGATTTAGAGAACAAGAGTTTCTTGCTCATAAGTGCTGTTTAGTGATTTGGAATGTGCACAGAGAATACTTTGGTGCATAAGTTAGGCATGGCCACAGTGAACCATGAACATAGAATCTAATATTTCTTTTGTATTTATAATAATTCAGGACTATATTTCTGGTGTGTATTTTAGGAAAAACGTGGAAAGACCAGAACATAGAAGATGAGTGTAAAAATCCCAGGAGAAATCTAAGGTAATTTGTATTCAGGGGACAAATAAATATATCTCTGGAGAGAGTTTTAAAATGTCTAGAAATGTTTTTTTTTTTTTTTTTTTTTTTGAGACAGAGTTTCACTTTATTGCCCAGGCTAGAGTGAGTGCCATGGTGTCAGCCTAGCTCACAGCAACCTCAAACTCCTGGGCTCAAGCAATCCTGCTGCCTCAGCCTCCCAAGTAGCTGGGACTACAGGCATGCGCCACCATGCCCGGCTCATTTTTTCTATATATATTTTAGTTGGCCAATTAATTTCTTTCTATTTATGGTAGAGATGGGGTCTCGCTCTTGCTCAGACTGGTCTCGAACTCCTGAGCTCAAGCGATCCGCCCACATCAGCCTCCCAGAGAGCTAGGATTACAGGCTTGAGCCACCGCGCCCGGCCGTAGAAATGTTGTTTTTAAAAAACTATAAAAATTAATAATCCCAACATCATTTTAATGTATTCTTAGAAAAATTGCTATGAGACATATATTTGACACAGATGTTTGATGTTTCTTAAATAGTTTACTTGGAGATAGTATTAAGAAATCCTACATAAATATTATTTTATTATAATTTGTATGGCCATTTTACAGAGCATGTGGTCGGTCTATTCATGTTGAAACAATTCATGAAGGACCAAAAACCGACTCTTTCTTTGGGAAAGTTAAAAATGCAAGTATAATGCTTATTAATAAGTGAAATAATTTATAAACAAAGCCTTAATAATGTGCTTCTTAGTTTCCATAGAAGTGTTGTTGGAGAGAGACCCTTTACAAGTAAAGAAGGTAGTCAGTGTGGAGAAATATTGAATCGGGTTTCAGATCACATGCTGAAAAAGAAAACTCTCGGATTAAAACCATGTGAAAGCAGTGGGAGCAAAAAAGTCTCCATTGGACATTCAACTTTAAATAAGGCTATCAGAGTTGACACAGGACACAAACCATCTGAGTATGAGGAATATAGACAAAGACTATGTACATATAAGCAATGTGAGAAAGCCTTCAGTTATTGGGACTCCTTTGGGACACATGAAAGGTCTCCTATTGGAAAGAAGTTCTGTGATTGTGAGGAATGTGGAAATACCTTCAATTCTCCCACACGCTTTCAAAGACACATGGTAACGCACAGTGGAGGTGGACCTCATAAATGTATGCTTTGTGGAAAAGCATTTGCTTATCTCAGTTTATATCGTAAACATGAAAGAATTCACACTGGAGAGAAACCATATAAATGTAAAGAATGTGGTAAAGCTTTTCGTAGGTCTAGTTCTGTTCGAGTACATGAAATAACTCACACAGGAGAGAAGCCATATGAATGTAAGGAGTGTGGGAAAGGATTCATTTATTTCAGTTCCTTTCAAGTACATGAAAGGCCGCACACTGGAGAAAAACCTTACGAATGTGAGCAATGTGGGAAAGCATTTGCTCAGCGGAAGAGCATTCGATGGCACATGAGAATGCACACTGGAGACAGACCTCACAAATGTACAATATGTGGGAAAGCCTTTTATTCTCCTGGTTCACTTCAAAGACATGAAAGAAGTCACACTGGAGAGAAACCCCATGAATGTAAGCAATGCGGTAAAACTTTCAGTTCTTCCACTTCCTTGCGATATCATGGAAGGATTCACACTGGAGAGAAACCCTATGAATGTAAGCACTGTGGTAAAGCCTTCAGGTGTATCAAGACCATTCGAATACATGAAAGGATTCGCACCGGAGAGAAGCCTTATGAATGTACACAATGTGGGAAGTTATTCCATTGTATCTGTTCCTTTCGTAGACATGGAAGGATTCACACTGGAGAGAAACCCTATGAATGTAAGGAATGTGGGAAAGCCTTCATTCGTTCCAGTACCTGTCGAAAACATGAAAGAGCTCATGCTATTAATACATGAGAGAAATCCTATTAATGTAAAGAATTGAGAAAGCACTCAGTTGTCCCAGTTTTCTTCAAACATAGTGCAGAAAGGCCCCATGAGATAACTGACTTTTGAGTGGAGAAGAGAGACCTCTGATACTACAATAAAACCTACAACTGGAGTTGGATGATTCCATGACACAGTCCATAAATATACTTTCTTACATGAGATTTCAGAGGCAGACATGAGGAAGGCATTAGTTACATTTTAGAGGCACCATACAGGGAGACAGTTAATTCATATGGGCCATGTGAACACCTGTTACCAGCTCTTTTTCTTGATTACTTGGCTTGCTTGCTAATCAAAGGTATTCTCAAAATCACTTGACTTTCATTTTCTCAGTGGTGTAGGTTTCCAAAGATGCCCCGCTAAGCTGCACATTTAAGATCCATCCACCATTACATTTTCCTTAAGGATGCTCAACTCACCTAGTCTATGTATTGTATTGGCATAAAGTGTGATTTCTATTGCAAGCACCTTTGTTTGTACAGGTAGTGACACTTGCTGATTCAGCATGACAGCTATAGTGCTGCCATCAAAACCAACTAAATGGGAGCTTCTCTTCCTCTGCTGCATTGTGCAGTGACTGGTCTTACCCAGAACTTTCCTTCCTCTTATCTGGAAATTTCAAGTGTTTTCTGTTATTTTTAGCAGAATGTAATGCCTTAGTATTATTTTGAAGTATGTTTCATTTTCTGTGAGTAAAAACAATGTGTATTTTTTTCGCCACTAAGATTTCTGTACATTTCTTTAAAATAGTTTCTTAACTGTTTTTTAAAAATATTGTATACTAAGAAATGTTATTCTCTTTTATTTACTATGAAGATATATTAAAATATCCCATGAACATCATGGATCATAACATGTTTATTATGTTACAGGGCTATTCATTTGGCATTGCAAGTCAATATTACCATTATATACTTTATATATACTTATATACCATTATATACATTATTTACTTTTTTTGTCTCCCCCCACCCATGCTTATATACTTAGAATTTTTATCTTGATCCTAATTTTTCCTTGACCTGGAGTCTCACTCCATGGCCTGGGCTAGAGTGCTGTGGCATCAGCCTAGCTCACAGCAAACTCAAACTCCTGGGCTCAAGTGATCCTCCTGCCTCAGCCTCCTGAGTAGCTGGGACTACAGGCATGCACTACCATGCCTGGCTAATTTTTTCTA
>VSMD01044805.1:0-20592 GCA_008750895.1 Mirza zaza | reverse complement strand
GAGACCAGCCTGAGCAAGAGCGAGACCCCATCTCTACTATAAATAGAAAGAAATTAATTGGCCAACTAATATATATAGAAAAAATTAGCTGGGCATGGTGGTGCATGCCTGTAGTCCCAGCTACTTGGGAGGCTGAGGCAGCAGGATTGCTTGAGCCCAGGAGTTTGAGGTTGCTGTGAGCTAGGCTGACGCCACGGCACTCAATCTAGCCTGGGCAACAAAGTGAGACTCTGTCTCAAAAAAAAAAAAAAAAGAATTATAAACCAAGAAAACAAGAATCCCTTTACAAGGAACCACACCCACACCTTTCCCATCAAGGTGTCCCAGAGGCAAACAAGTGACATTCAGTGTCTTACCCTGCTTGGACCCACAGATCTAGGCTTTGCCCCAGGCAAGGAGCAAAGACTCTTTTGTGATGTATACACACAGTACCAGGCTCAACAGGCACTACTGCACTTCAACCCTTGCAGTATTTGCAGGGAAGCAAGCAGGGGTAATGAAAACAGGCTCAAGGGCAGGGCAACATAGGAGCTAAGGCAAGTATCTGCCCACTAGTTGGCCTAGGTGGGGGGATTTCACCTGAGTGTCCAACACACCCAAGTTCAGGGACTGTGTGTGTGCCAACATGGCCACTTCAACTCCAGATAAAAACTAACGCAAGCATCGTATTTTCATTACAGCTGCCAAGCAGTTCCATTTCTGAAATGGATACCGATAATAAGCCTTCTAAACGTTCACCCCACAAGAGTCTCCAAAATTAGAGCTCCTCTCTAAATTAAGGGGGGGGGGAAGGGAACTTTTGGTAAGACCCCTCAAAAGTCAGTATCTACACCAAGCCAAGGTGCTGCCTTGGAAGCCTGCCTTGCAAACAAAGTGCATTATGTAGAGGTGACATTTCCAGAGGTTTTCTAAGGACCATCAGCAGCAACGTCCAGAGACTTGTTAGGCAAATTCTTGGGCCCCAGCGATCTGTGTTCTAACACACTCTGCAGGAGATGCTGACGCACATTCAAGCTTGGGACCACTGCTCTTGGGATGCGTGGTTAAGATACTGGAGGAGGGGCTAGCCTGTTACCTTAATGTCAGTTTTGAGCTTCTCGTAGTTGACATCAATGGGGTCCTTGCTGCTGTCATCAGACCCACCCCGGAGGAGACTATAGGCCACCTCGATGTCCAGCAGGTTGTCCAGCATTTCCACCTTGGCCTAGAGGAGCAAAGGAAGCCCCTGAGTTAAGTACCATGGTAAGAGAGACAGACTCATCCAGTTTTGGCAAAGAAATCCTACATGAGGGTCCATCCAATATAAATAAAGGGGGACTCTGCCCCCCAGAGTGGAATACTCTGTCATCTGCTACGCACAGTGAACATTCACAAGGATTTTCTGGAATGCCAATGAGGAAAAGGATCTCCCTCTTTGATGGCTCTTTCCCCAGCTGACTTGATAGAACAGAGATTAGGGAAACAGTTCTGCCTCTACCAACGTAGGCAGAAACCCCACTTCAAAACAAGGCACGCAGGTGGCCCTGTGAGCAATGGCCCAGCCCCCAGGATCATGATGTAGAGGGATGGTGGCAAGGGGGTAACACCACAGCCCTGTAGACCTGGGCTCCCTTCAAAAACCTCTGTGCTACCTGTACGCTGTCTGCATTGTTCAGGAGTGGAGGTTTCTTCATCCCAAAGTCGTGGGGGATCAGGGTGTAGAAGCGATTGGAAAGATCCAGGATCTGGGACTCGCTGCTGCCCTGGGACACTGCCTGGAGAAGGGGCAGAAGGAACACAAGACTGAACCAGAGGCTCTGAGCACCCCTACACTTGGCCAGGTTTTTTCTTCTAGAAGGTGGGTGCTGCAGCCAAGTCCCAAGGTAGCCTGCTGTGTACATGTGCCGGGACAAGCAGGAAACAACCATAAGAATACCTTCCTGTTTATGTTACACCACCAAACGGGGCAGGACCCCCATCCTCCAACAGCACAGCTCAACACACGATGGGCGTCTCATATGAAATTTCATTTGTACAAAGAACTGTGTAGTTACAGATAAATAAAACTCCCTATCACTATGCAAAATAGTAATTGTAAAATATGGGTGTGGTGGGCTCATGGCTATTACTGTAAAATTCTTTCACTTTGTATGATTGAAAAACTTTCATAATAAAATGTTGGCGGGGCTGATCATTCCTATAAACTCAGCCAGGCTCCCTTCATCCACTGACCTTCATCTTCGAGGGGGGAGTTAGTTTTTACTGCACCTGGAGGTCCAGGGGCATCCATGCAAAGACAGGCTAAGCAACCCCTACAGCCACAGTGTCACTCAGTCCTCCATTTGCAGAAGGTGCTATATAAATGCACAAGGAGGCAGAAGAGTTTGAGCACTGGGACACCATGTAGACAGCTTCGGTGACCACAGGAAGGCAAGGGACAACGAAGCAGCACCCTGCAGGCCCGGAGCCCCAACCCTGCTTCTCACTGTGACACGGATTCACCGAGTGGTAAGTCTTCTACCGTGCAGCAGCTGGCTCTGTGCAATGGGGAGGGATGGTATCCCGGCCCTTCCACCAGGGGATTCTGGAACAGGAAGAGCTTAGACTGAGGAAAACCTTGGAAGTTGTCAGCCAGTGGGGAGTAAGGAAAGAAGTCACAGCTCGGAACCAGCTGTAAATGGATTTAGTAACTCTGGGGCCTCTTCTTCAGCACCAGTCAGAAAGTCTGGTTCCTGGGCCCACTTCTGCTTCTTGTGTGCTTTTCTTCTTTCAAAGTCAATCCTGTACCCCAACCCCAAATACAAATAGGACTCTCCAGCCCCTCCAGGATGTAGCTTGAAGGCTTTCAGGCTGGGAGACCTTGAAATATGCTCAAAGAAGGCTGAATGAACATGAATGAACTAAGAAAAAGAGTTTTCTATTTGATGATTTCCTAGTAACTATGTGTCTTAAAGACATATAAAATAAAATTCCAATATAGTTGACCCTTAAACAACATGGGTTTGAAGTGAGTCCATTTATACATAGATTTTTTTCAATAAAAATAATCAGCCTTTGTAATCTGCAGATTCAACTGAAAGCAGACTGAAAATACAGTATTCTTGGGATTTGAGACTGAGGGATACAGAGTGCTGACTTTTTGTAGCCATGGGTTTCGCAGGGCCAGCTGTGGGACTCAAGCATGTGTAAATTTTGGTATCCTCAGGGAGTCTTGGAACCAGTCCTCTGCATATACCAAAAGATGACTGTAGTTTTTAAGAGTCAAGGTAGGCCAAGTGTGGTGACTCACGCCTATAATCCTAGCACTCTGGGAGGCCAACGTAGGAGGATCACTTGAGCTCAGGAGTTTAGGACCAGCCTGAACAAAAGTGAGACCCCATCTCTACTAAAAATAGAAAAATTAGCCAGGTGTCATGGCACACACCTGTAGTCCCCAGCTACTTGGGAGGCTAAGACAGGAGGATCACTTGAGCCCGAGAGTTTAAGGTTGCTGTGAGCTATGATGATGCCACTATACTCTAGCCTGGGCAACAGAGTAAGACTCTGTCCTACCCCCCCTCCCCACCAAAAAAGAAAAAGAGAGAGAGAGACAGTGAAGTTAACCAAATTCTTCATCAAGTATATAAGGAGTTTACTCCACATCTGATAACTGAAAACACTTCTATTTATTTGTTTTATGATGATCTTTTGCAAGCAGAAGGCACTAGTCACATTTGTTGAATTGGAAAAACCTAAATCCCTGTGAAGAGTGGTTCAGTACTTCTGGTTCATTAACCTTGAGTGCCCCCTAGGGAAGAAGCCAGCCAGGTGAGGAGGCCCAAGACAGGCCCCTGGACAGCCCCCTGCTTACCTGCTGGACTTCACTGAGGATGGAGTACGCGGCCTGGATCTGCCTCTTGCTCAGCTTCCCCAGGGGCATCTTCTGAAGGTCGATCTGATGAGACAGGGGGTTTCCCCTTTGAAAGGTGGGCACTGTGCAGCATGATGACAGGAGAGCTGGGCCAAGCAACCCTTACCCCCACCTCAGGGCCCCAGCGGAAGCTGTTATAAGCCTGCCCAGTTTTCCTGAGGAGACCCCTGACCCCATAACCCAAATCCAGACTTTGTATCCCCACCCTTCCCACAAAGAATGGAGTGTGCCTGGAAGAAGATTCTCACTCACTTAATCTATGGCTGCAATTAGCCAACCACAGCTCCTCGTACCTAGGCTTAGTTTCAAATAAGCTCAGCGCTTCTGGAAGAAGGTACAGGATAATTCCCATCCAATTCCAAAGTGAGGATGAGGGCCCACTAGTCATGGCTCCCCATCTCAGCACCACCCCCCACCCCTGGATCCCTCCCTGGGGTCCCAGAGCTAAGGCAGTAAGTGCACCCTTCTTTGAGTTCCCTGTTGGAAAACAAGAACCACGAATTTTTAAGTGGTTAACATTATGAGGACACAGTCCTGAACTTATGTACTTATATTGAAATCAATGCTGTCCCTTTCAAACCTGTCACCCCCAAGAGCTAAACATTTGTTTCAAAAATACTGCTACTGTGCAGAATACCTTTGAACTACCATCAGGAGAGGCTGTGCCACCAGTTAGCTGCCGAGGCATCCACTCTCAGCGTGGCTTTTCATTTGCAAAATGGGGCCACCTTCCTTAAAGGGCACCCACTCCCTTCTGTGAGTGAGCCTGCCTGTGGAAACATCTGTGTACCATGTGCCCCACACTCTATCCCAAGACATCTGTCCCTGGGGCTTTCCCAATAGATCCTGCTGAGCTCCCAAGGGCCCTTCCCATCTTTGCCTGTCCAGCACTTCTTGCCATGCCTGGAACAAAGACGGAGCTGAACAAGAATTCTAGAAATGAAACTGCTATAGTGATAAAATTAAATAAGAGGGTATGAAAGGGGCTCACAGCTCCATCAGGCATCAATCAGGAGCCGGCAGCGACAGGTTCTACCAACACCCAGAAGCCCTGGCACGCGCACCTCCCCGCAGCCTCGATGCTGGAAACTCTCCATCCGGAGGGAAGATCTGATCTCTGGCAAGAGTTAAATAGCTGGGGCTATGTCTGGGGAAGAAGGTGGATAATCTATTTTGAACCAAGAACAAGGTATAATAAAAGAGCAGAGTGACTTCAGTATGGATTATCAATCGGCTCTGAAAACAATTCTAAAGAAGGAATTCCAAAAGATGTTCTGATCAAGGGCAGTGTGACCAGAGTAAGAGCAGAACTTTGAAGGGAGCAATATTCCCTAAGCAGAATTCTGGTGTTTTTTTAAAAAAAGGAAAGACCTAGTTGCCTTAACCCTACACCCCTCAAAACATATGCACAAGCTCTAAGAACAAGAGATGGGCTCTGGCAACACAGGACACCCTCTCCCAGAAAAACCCCACACAGCACTGGACGGTGGGCTGGGAGCAGTGGCTCTACAGCAGCCCAGTTTAGGGAAAGTGACAAAGGGAGAGAGGTCTCGGGTCAGGGACCCTCAAACCATAGTGGCAGCCGGAGGGAGGTGTCTAGAGCTAGAGCCTGGACCCCCACCCCATGTGGCCTGAGCACCCAGACCCCATTCCCCTCTGGACTAGGGATGCACCCCCCTCACAGGGAGAGCCAGGTCCCCCTGGTGCTGGGGCAAAGCTCTCAGGGTCATCCCACGTGGCCAGGAGTGTGCACCCCACTTTCTACACACCTGGCTGCCTTCCAGCCTGTTTCAGCAGCAGGGCCCCTGGCTCTTTTCTTCCTGCTAAACTAGTTACTCGTCTGAGTGAAAAACAACATAAAAACGTCATTTCACAGGAAAGGACTTGTAACTGAGAATAGTTGAGAATGTCTGTGAATTGTAGATAATCAGAGTATAGGAGGCTGGAAATGATATGCAGGACACAAAACATTAATGAAACAGAGACTCTCTCTCTTCTCCTTCCCTTACCCCGGTACCTGTCTACCGCTACTCCTGCCCCCCATTCTGGGTGAGCCCACCCACAAGTTGTTCAAACTAGCGGACCTTCCAAACAGAAGTCTATGGAGTTGGGGAGGAAAAAGCTGCTGGCAGTTTATACAGCCCCGGTTTGACCTCTCTCTTGTCCTGGTTCCAAGGCCAGCCAGTAGGCTCTAGGAGGAAGGACATGTGTAGACGCAGGACATGAGTATGAAGGGGGCAATCCCATGGATAAGGGGTGGAATGCTTAGGGTGGATCTGAGACTCTCATCTTACGGGTTCCCAGGACAAAGGGAATAACCAGTGCACCGCAGCTGCTTGTTTGCAGAGCAGCCTAAAGCTTCTGGGTTCACCAGATGGGGAAGAGGAGAGAAACTGTGTTTGCTGTCGTGGTAGCAGTAGTACTTGGACCATCTCTGCTCTGAAGGACCCCACAGCCAGAACTAAAGAGCTCTGATGCACTCACCTCCCAGGGGAAGAGCAGAGACAAGATGGAGAACAGACAGCACACGCCTGGCCTCTGCCTCCAGTCCCTGACATTTCTATCCTGGGCAGGCACATGACTCACCAACAATCATCATCCCCACCCCACTCCCAACCTTTTCTTAAAAATAGCTGGTATGAATTTTATCTAATGAAGCAAGTGCCGGCAGCTCTCTGCCCTTTCTGACAGTGCTGGTTACAGTGGTTTTCTTTTTCTGTAAGTGGGCTAAGTCTTGCATTTCTCATGACAACTCCAGTTGGCTAGTTTGGTTGGGCCAAAGAAGAACCATGACTATACTCCCTACCATGGCAACAAAAAGGAGAGAAGTACACAGGGACAGTGGACCAGGACAGCTCTACAACAACACACCACACATTTCACAGCATATCAAATGGTCCTTTGCAAGAGAACAAGCACTCCAGGTCTCAGCGCTCATAGTATCTAAGATTAAAGGACAATGACAAGAAGCTGACAGAAACATTTTCTGTTTCTGAAAGAGAGAAACAAGAAAATCAGAGCAGCTGGAGAGCTCTTCACCAGCTCAGTACACAGATCATCATCCTCAGCAAATGCTCACAGATAAAATAATAAAGTACAATAACCTCATACTCCACCATGGCTTTCTTCATACTTTCCACATCAAAGATCATCTTAATGAGCTCCTGAACTGGCTTGGGGAGCTTGGACTTGGTGCCTGGGTTTACTGTCAGCTTCTTCACTGCCTCTTCATCCTCCAGGGAAAAAAGAACATTAGTAAGAGACGCAATTCAATAACCCAAACAAAGTGGTGGTGATATCTGAGTGGTTGGGCTGGGGACAGAAGACACAAGATGGAGTGCCACCAGCAAAAAAAAAAAAAAAAAAAAAAAAAAAGCTGAGTGTTAATTAAAAATGTTTGGCTATCAGTGGCCAAGAGCAGCACATACGACTTTGCACATGGGTCAGACATATCCTTTGCAACTCCAAGTCCTCTTGGCTACTCCAGATTCTTATCCCAGCTACACTGCAACATCTGCATGGGTTGATCCGCTCTGGGGTTGCTGGTGTTGCCTGGCAACCTGCCCAGTGCCACTCATGCCCATCCTGGAAATGTTAGGCAGCTGTGAAGGTGAACCTTGGAGCAGTGACATGTGAGGCTGATAGACAAATTCTTCCCCCTTTTTCTTAACACTTCCTCACCCAAGGGCCAGCTCTAAGACCATGTTTATACAGCCTTTTCTATACCACCAAAGGATCAGGCTACCAGTCCCATTTTCTGCCGGCCAGCTTGACAGTGTTAAAGTGCACCCTAGCATTAACCTTCCCCTCCTCCTCTGCAACAGCCCCCCAGCCCCACTGGGATTGCACTACCTAATAAACTGATAACACACGAGACTTTACCCCTACTATCTGGATAACCCAAACTATCAAGATTACACTGTATTGACTGGGCACAGTGGCTCGCACCTGTAATCCCAGCACTTTGGGAGGCCAGGAGTTCAAGAACCAGCCTGTGCAACATAGTGAGAACCCTGTCTCTACAAAACAATTAAAAAACTAGCCAGGCATGGTGGCATGTGCCTGTAGCCCAGGTACTCGGGAAGCTGAGGAGGGATGATCACTTGAGCCCAGGAGTTTAAGGTCATCATAGTGAGCTACAATGCCACTGCACTCCAGCCTGCGCAACAGAGTAAGACCCCGTCTCAAAAAAAAAAAAAAAGCTGTATTGAAACTGCCTTAATTCTTCTCACATTTAGAACCTAATGCTATGAGAGCAGGGACTGTCCATCAGTGTTCCTAGCAACTAATACAGTGCTTGGTATTTATGTGGAGTGAAGGTAACTGGTGTTGAGCTTGGAACCTAGAATCTGCCTGGCTCACAGCAGCTGTTGTCATCTTTGTAGATTTACTCTCAGTGTTGAAACACTGAGTCTTAAATGCACTCTTTTATATTATGGGTGTAACTTCACTGGAGGGCAAATTATCAGTGTGTTATTCAGCCTTATTTAAGTACATATATGTTATGATCTTATAACTACTCTACCTGTAATGGCAACACTTACAGGGATACACAAATATTTACGCGAGTACCAGCATCATTATAGCAAATGCCTGGAAATAATCTAAATGCCTAAGAGGGGGGATTATTTTGAGAAATATAAATTCTGGCCCACCCACAGGATGGGATTCAATGCAGCCTTAAGAAATGATGCTCTGGTGGACCACTTTTGTTTCTTTTTGTGTGGCAGTTTTAAGTTATTAATTTTTAAAATCAGTACTTTTTAATGGAAACAACTTGACCAAAAATCTGTCACACAATTTTGAGACCCATTAAAAGAAAGTTTAATGAGGAAAAAAAAAAGACAAGAAATGATGCTCTGGATTGGTGTAGTTTAATACAGTAGCCACTGGTCAAATTGAGGTGTGCTGTAAGTGTAAAATATACACCAGATTACAAAGATCTAGTATGAAAAAAACAAAAGGGAAAACTTCTCATTAATAATTTTGTTGGTTTTGATCAGATGTTGAAATGAGAATATTCTGGATATACTGGTTTAAATAAATTACTAAGATGAATTTCATTGGTTTCTTTCTTTTTAAAATGTGGTTATTAGAAACTTTATAAGGCGAGATTCCAATTTTACGGTGGTGGGAAAAGTACATGTACAATGAAAGAAGACTGAGAAAGACATATACCGTGACTTTAGCTATAGTTGATTCCAGGTGATTTGTTGTGCCTCTTATGTCTCAAGATTTCCTAAAATAAATATTTAACTCAGCAGGGGACACTAATGAGTCCGACCAAGTCTGTCCTGAAACTCTAGTCTCAATCTCAGCATTACAGAAACAAGAGACAAATTCCACTTTTATTATGGAGAGCCCATGGCACCCCTATACATTATATAATCCCCCCTCCGAGATATGCCAGGCTCCAAAGATTTGGAATTAAAATCTCTACCCATCCACAAGTCTCTCCTTTTGTAAAATAAATACGTATTTTCCTCCACAATTAAAAAAATTAATACACTCTTATTTTTCGAAAGGCAAGCATTTTTCTTTTTTCAGGGAAAAACAAACAGCCAAAAATTTCAACCAAGAGATAACTGATAACATATATAGGGAGACTCCCAAACTATAGATATAGATAATTATTAGGAAATAATTTGAGACTAACACCTGTGACCTAGTAGATAGAGTATGTCAAGTTATTATAATTCTACCCTGATGACAGGCCAGGTAACATGATCAATGGTGAACGTAAGTTCAGATAAAAAGCCTTATCTGGAATCCATGAATTATCCTGTTGTGTTTCAGGAATAATGTGGAAGATTGTTCCTCCTTGCTGTCTCAAAAATGCTACCACTGTTCTCATCTAAAGTCTATTTCATACTCCATGGTGTAGATTTTATTAAATGCTTTTTCTGCATCTACTGAGATGATCGTGTGGTTTTTGCCCTTTATTCTATTCCTATGGTGTGTTACATTGATTGTTTAAAGTTGAACCAAACTTACATGCTGCTGGATTCAGTTTGTTAGTGTTTTCTTGAGGATTCTACAAGTTTTCTTGTGATGTCTTTGGCTTTGGTATCAGGGTAGTACTGGCCTCATGTAGTAAGCTGGGAAGTGTTTTCTTCTATTTTGGGGGAAGAATTTGTGAAGGACTGGTATTCTTTGAACATTTGGCAGTATTGGTAATGACGCCATCTGATCCATAGTGTGAATTTTAAAGAATAAGGTGTCCCTTCCTTTCCCTAGAAGCAGATGGTGTTAGGGCATTATGTGATTACCTGGCCATAGTCAATCTCCAGAGGGTAGAACTTTTTGGGGTACTTGGTGAAATTTTTGGAGTGCCAGGCATTCCCGGTTTTTTCTTCATATAATTTCATAAAGTGCTCAACGGCATCCTCCTTGGACGGCATCTGCTCCAGTTTGTTACTACCAATCACTGTGCCTACGCGGCCCCAGGACCTGAATATCCAATACCTACAGGGGATGGAGGGTGTCAGATACAACCATGTTGAGTCAGCTGGTCACATTTCAGAAGGAGGTTCCCTTCCCTGCCATTCCATTTGGGTGAGGAAGAATTTTAAACACCCCAAAATGATGGTGATTAATACAGAGCAAAACAAATCACTATTTCAAGCAGGGCCTTTATAGTTCATTTAACTAAGGGTTATAAAAAATTTAAATTAATTAAAGAATGCCCTTCCAAATCATACTGGCAAATAGACAAAAATGCCAATGAACCAGTTAAGCTCAGATCTGGCATCCAAGCTTGGGGAGTCTGTAGAATCCTGAAGTCTGTAGACCTTTACATAAAAATTCCAAGCCAGGGGCAGTGGCTCTTGCCTGTAATCCCAACACTCTGGGAGGCCGAAGCAAGAGGACTGCTTGAGGCCAGGAGTTTGAGATCAGCCTGAGCAAGAGCAGGACCCCGTCTCTACAAAAACTAGAAAAATTAACTGGGTGTGGTAGCCGGTGCCTCTAGTCCCAGCTACTCGGGAGGCTGAGGCAGGAGGATCACTTGAGTCCAGGAGTTTGAGGTCTCAGTGAGCTATGATGATACCACTGCACCCTAGCCTGGGCAACAGAGTGAGACTCTGTCTCAAAAAAAGAAAAAAACAAAAAATCCTCAACTCCTTTCCTCTCCCAAATACAGCAAATAATACCACAAGTACTATTTGGAAGTCCTGTGTTCAAGGACAGACTACCCTTAAAGACATATCCTAAAAATAATGAAGAATTTGACTCAGATCAGAGGCTGAGATGTAACAAATGGGGGGGGGGGAAGCAATAACTCCTCAAATCTAGAGACCTAGATAAAGGTCCAGACTCTCATTCTCAATTTCCATCTCAACCAAGGGTCCACATCCCATATGCTGTGCTGCTTAGCTTCAGGTGAGTTCATTTTTCTTAGCAGAAGTAATGCAAAATTTAATCTTCGTATTACAATAAATTCAGATATGTCAAAAATATAAGATTTATATGTATTTTTAACATGAAATCAGAGACTTCCAGGAAAATTTGGGGCTCTTGCTGTGGGGTGTATAAATTCATTCTCCCCTGGCTTTTTCCTGTGAAAATGTTTGGGAAGCTACCCTGACCTATGCTAAAAATTTCTTCTGACCCTAACAGACCACACTACCTTTTCACTCTAAAAAACAGCAAATCTAAGCCACCAGAAAAATGCCCACGTCCACAATCAATATTAGATTTTAGTTGAGTTCCTTCCACATGCCTTTCTACTTATGCACAGACCCTGTTCTGGGCCGGCTGTACCAAGGGATGATGAACTCACTACATGGGGACTGCTCTGCCTAGAAATATACCCAAATCCAAAATCTGCCTTGCTTGTAACCACCATGTAAAAAAAAGAAAAAAAATTATAAAACCAAACCCAAACCTCTTTAGTAACTAGAGAGTTTGAAACAACACTGAGGAGTAAGTTTGGGCCGGGAGCGGTAGCTCGCGCCTGTAATCCTAGCACTCTAGGAGGCCGAGGCAGGTGGATAGCTCAAAGTCAGGAGTTTGAAACCAGCCTGAGCAAGAGCGAGACCTCGTCTTTACTAAAAACAGAAAGAAATTAACTGGCCAACTAAAAAAAAAAAAAAAGTAAGTTTGGTGCTTGACAAACTTTATTTGCTTCAAAAGTTTCAAAACACATGTAAAATCAGAAAATCTACTTTCTACAAGTCAGTTGGGAGAATATGTGAAACCACCTCCCAGGGTGACTGGTCTCAAGGACAACAAGGCTACTGGTGGTAGTTGGCTCCTTTCTCCCCTTTAACTAAAGGCCTCATGAGACATTTTTTGTTCTTTGTGATTAGATTTCATCCCCCAGGCACTGGGAGTAACTTCGGTTTCCCCAAGGCTGATAGCACAACACTGATAGCCGCAGGACAGGCCATGTCTCTGGTGAGCACTCGAGGTCCCCCAAACTCACCTGCTTTCCTTGTCGTCCTCCAGAAGCTGCAGCTTGTAATAGGAGTTGGTTCCTTTGACGATATCCACCAGGCCAAGGGTGGCACTGAAAACCTTCCCACCTTTCTCCAGGACATGTGCAGAGTGTTCCAGACCTGTCCCAGGGGCAAAACCCCCATAGTTTTCCTCCCCTAGAAGGACTGGTACTCTCAGGAAGAAGGGGGCTGTAGGCTGGGGGTTCATATCTGCTTGGCTAATACCACCTTCAAGAGGTTCCCACGTGTCCCACAAAAGACATGTGTTGTCGGGACTAGGGGAGCCCGAGAGCAGAGGCACTGACGCCTGCGTGTGCCGTGGGCATGCGTGCTGCTCACGTGCCTGTCTGCTTACCAGAATCAGGGTCGACAGCTGCCCCTCCTTTGAGAGTTAATTTCATTCTCTTTTCAGATTTGTTGATACCTTAGAAGGGGACAGAAAAATATAAACATCAATTAAAAAGGGGAAGGTGGAAGGCAAATGAGTAGTTTCTACTCATATCATCTGCCAACACAGCATCTATGCACTGCCTGCCGCCACCCCAAAGGCCTGTCGTTCTGCGCCCAGTGAAAACTTGAGTGAGAGAAGGGGTCTGGGCAGCACTCAACAGACCACTGCCGTGACACAGAGGCAGAAGCTCCATGCAGGCAGACCCGGCCACTGACCTCCCAGCCCGGGAAGGGACTGCTCGCTCAGGGCCCTTACCTTCCTCCTTGACAGCACCCTTGCTTTTCTTGGAGAGTGCAGCCCCCGACTTCCCTCTTGGGGCCACTATTTCAACAGGCTCTGCCTTCACCTCTGCCCCCCAGGAGGACAACATGTGTGCTGAGAACAACTCCTGGAGACTTTTAGTGGAGGCGGAGACATCCTGGAGGAAATCCTCAGACACAACTCGGAGGTTGGCTTCTTTTACTTCCTCCATTTTCTTACTCATCTTTTCCAACTCCTCTGTTGAAACCAGAAGAAGAAAAAAATCCATGAGTTTAAATTACTAGAGTTAATTCATTGTGTACTTCTAAACCCTCATCACCGACAGCTCTCCTTTGCTTCCAAAGCCAATGTTCAGAGTTTTTTTTCATTCTATTAATAACAATCACCTTTTATCAGCAGCATTGCCCTTTTTCTAGGGAGCTGCGAAGAGTTAGGGCGACCTTCTCCAAACCATTCTGTAGAATGAGATGTTAGTAGGCACCCCACAGAAAAGACACTAAAGTCAAATGCATATCGGAAATGCTATATATTGTTTTTCTGGTTTTGGAGACGTATGATGGTCATCCACATAAAAAACCTGCAAAGGCCTGCATGGAGCTTCTGCCTTTGTGTCTCTGCTGAGTGTTGCTCAAACCAATTCTCTCACTCACGGTTATCTTGTTTCACACTGCATTTCCAAACATACCTAACTATAACCTTTCATTTTGGCAGCAAACCCATGCCCATCTTATGGAATAGTTCAAAGGGATGAGAATACAGGCTCAACATCCCTTATCTGAGGTGCTTGGGGCCAGAAATGTTTCAGATTTCAATTTATTCCAAATTTTGAAATATTTGCATTATACTTACTGGTTGAGCATCACTAATCTGAAAATCTGAAATGCTCCAATGAGCATATCCTTTGAGTGTCACACTGGCACTCAAAAAATTTCAAATTTTGTAGCATTTTGGATTTTGGGATTAAGATACTTAACCTATTGCAGCTTATAGTCTTTAGCTAGCAACGTAGGACACTCGTGAATATATACACTACAATGCAGCAACATGAAGCACAATTACTGGTTTCCCTTCATGAAGAACCCAGCAATGGTGAAGACTATGAGAGATACCATTTTTTAGTGCTGTGTGTCAAGTGCTTCCTCACTGAACTCAATACAACCATAAGAGACAAACACATTATCCTCCCTTTACAAAAGAGTTCAACTCACTTTTAGTGCTGATGCACAGGGAGGCCTTGTTGGCCGTCCCCGTCAACTTCCCCCCAAGTTTCTCGATCACGGCCTTCACTTCATCCTTGTTCCGGGAGAGCTTCCCCAGAGTCAGGATCTTCATGTTAGCTAAAGGCTTGTCTGGGACAGGAGAACAGAATCATCAAGCAGGGCCAGCTCTGGTGCTGCTCCCTGGAAAAACCCAGGGCAGGCTGTAGGGTCCCTGCCTCAGCATCCCTCTTTCATCAGCCTGTCTCTGGGAAAAGCCTATGTAGACATTCCTTCAAGAAAGCAGAGGCCAGGACAGTAAACTGCCACCTGAACGCTGCCCCTACATGCTCTTTAACCGAGAAAAAGGATGAGCCGCAAAGCTCTGCTGGCTGTGAGCTGGGGACCAGCCCGTCTGCTCCACAGGCACACTAGGAAGGTGGCATCCACAGATGAGGGGCTGGGAAGCTGCAGTGGGACGGGAAGAAGAGGGGGAGGTCACGTGAACTCCCAAATTCTGTTGTCCTAATCCCATTTATGTCTAAAAAGAAACTGCAGTTCTTATTAATTAACCCCATTTAAATATTAGACACGTCCATGACAGTCCCTCAGAGCTCTGCTCAGCACAATCACACCAAGCTGAGCCAACGGACTCCAGGCATAGCAGCAACCTGGCGTTCAGGTGTCTAGCGCTGACCCAGGCTAGAAAGGCCTGCACAGGGATGTGTCTTCTGTTCGCTGAAAATAAGAACATAGTGCAGGTGACATTTTCTAGAACAGGAGGTGCTACAGGGAGAAGTCCCCCATGCCCTCCCTGTGAGGGTGCACAACTAGGGACACTGATAGTTTAACTGAAAACACAATCATTGGTTTGTGTGTGAATTATAAGTGAGAAGGCAGAGAGGACCCTCAAAGAAGGGGCAGGAATGCCACCCCCTACCTGGCCCACCATACGCGCACCTGGACCCAGGTGACAAGCAGCAGAGTGGACTTGGGACGACACAGGCACCACAGTTACCAATGGCCCCCACCCAGGGCACGGGAACAAGGTCACTAATAGATTCATGTTCAGGGACAGAACCCACATCCTCTATACACCAAACTGTGGCCCTTACCACTGGACTGTCATGTGTCTGAGTAAATAAGCAGCAGGTCTCTTCTGCCAACACACACGATCTCACTGTCTTTGCTGGCTTGGAGCATTTCTCACTAATACTGATCTGGAACTTCCTGTGCATACAACAGAGACTCAAGCACTGTGCCAGGCTCTGGAAGACTGGTGGGTGCAGGGCCATCTGGACGCAGGAAAGCACGGCCTAGAACGATGCTCTTCAGTGCGGAGTCAGGCAGGAGACCCCAAATGCCACTCCACGAACGGCTGCCTGCCTGGCCTTTCTCAGGAGCCCCTCTTCTAGCCTCCCAGGATGAGAAAGTCATTTGTTCTTTTCAGACGTTTACGTTCTTCATGTTACGCCTTGCTGAGGGGGGCATCAGGGCAAGGGAAGAGGCCCCTCACATGCAGGGCAGGGCTTCCCCATAGCAAGAGACCCCCAGAAGGATGCCCTCCTTGCCAGCTCCACACCCCAGCAAACACGGCGACTAGTCCCAGCAGTGGCTCTAAGACCAGGCCGAGCGCTCACCTGCCGGAGCAGAGGAGTTCACAGCAGCAGGTGTCGAGGCTGCAGAGGGCGGGGGTGTCACCACCACTGGGGCACTGGCTTCTGGGGGGAATATTCGGTTCTGCTTTTTGACCTTCAATTTCTTGAGGTAAGAGATTTCTCGGAATTCCTAAACAACATAGTTTTCATTGTTAAGAAACCAGCTCTCCCTTGAAAGAACCTTCTCAAAGACAAAAGGGGAATTTAGCTTATCCAAATTAAAGAATCTTTTTTCTTCCTACAATAAAGAATAGCACAAAATAGAAAAATGAGAGGCTTCTAGGATACTACAGTACTTATTTCTAGTACTTCTACATTTATAATAGAGTTGGCACTATAGCTGCTTTAGGAGAAAAATATTTTCATTTTCTTTTTTAAAGCCGTTGACAATCTGGCCAGGGATCCACTGCTAGAATCTGCGACTACAACCTCCCCAGCCCCTTTTGTCCCTTCAAGAGTCATTAGGCCTCTCTAAGGTCACATGCCCACCCCATGACTCAAAGCCCCCTAAGACTGCACACACTGGGGGAGAGAGTATTATCCGAAAGGAACTCAGGGTAATCCCCTTCCCTACGTAGAAGAGGGGGAAATGGCTAGGAGACCTACAGTACTCGCTACAAATCATTCCATCAGTATACTGCGTTCTTCATCCCAGGTGACTTACAAAGGGCCTTGCTCTAAACGGTCAATCAATAAATGTCAAATGCGTGAAGCTCAGGGAAAGACCACAGTTCCCATGCACACAAGTCTTAATCCAACCCAGAAACTGCCCTTTTCAGCTGTGCCCATGTTCAATAATTGCAAGGTGGACAAAAGAGGTTACAGATAGCTTCCAACATACACTGAGCACCTAATATGGGCTTCAGAGCACAGTGAGGTTAAAAAGATAATTTCTGCCCTTAAGAAAGTACCTCAGTATCGACTGACAGTCAGACACATGAAGGGGAACTTTAACACAGGAGCTAAGTTCTCACTCAGAGGAGTGCTAAGGTGATGGGAGACAGGGAATACCAGAAGGCGCCTGGTGACCTAGTACACCTGGCAGGAGCCAAAACAGCAGGGGCTGCATAAGCACAGGCACCCGAGTAACACTGGCGGTGTGCAGGAAGCCCTGGGCAGCTCCCCATTGCAAGGCGCTCCTAAACAGAAGAATCAGAGAGCCTGGGGTGGGGTGGGCAGAGTGGTATGTGAGGAGAAGCGGGGAAGTTAAGAGAGGCCACAAGGCTGACAGAGCCACATCACAGAGGGTTCTAGGGACAAGTGCCTAGGGGCAACAGAATCACTGTATGGGCAGCAAGCATTCCCAGATGGGAAAATATCCCACATGTGCACATATCCTTTAAAAATGTATGTACACGCTCTATCACTGACACATACAATACAAAGCAGTTCACACTGCTAATTGCCATTTAATTATATTCTCTACAGAAGATGGTAAAAGGAACACAAACACCACATAAGGCTCTATAAGGTTTGCAGAAAAATTGAGGAATCACTTTTAGATTTAAGGGTGGGGGAAGTGACACGGTCAGACTGACATTAGCATGATTGTTCAAGTAAAAGCATAGGGAGAAAAATGCGAGGGGGAGACTGCAATCATGGCAGTAAACAGGAGGCAAAAACAAGTGAGCCAAGGGCCGGTAGGAAACGCGGTCAGTTCTCGGTGTGGAGTAAGTGGTGCTGACAGGACAGCCCGAGGAACAATTCCCGGGCGCTCACCGTGTGCCACTGTTCCAAGGGCTCCACATCCAGGAGCAGGCACAGGCAGTGAGGCGGTCGAGTGAGTGGCCAAGCACCCCAGCAACCAGGCCCAGCTCCTGCTCTGAGGGCACAGGTGCAGGCGGGCCTTCTAGCACCCAGCCCCTCAGGGACACTGCTGTACCCCCACCAGCATGGCCCCACAGGAGGCTCCCCAGTTGAGGTCTGCTGCACTGTGGGAATTCCATGTGTAGTTCCATTTAAAAAGGGAGAACACATAATAATAGGAGGTATGTGAACTCTGGAACCAATTCTCCCTCTAGCACTAAGGCAAGGAAATGTGCTTGAGGAAAACTCTCACTCTACATAGGCAGAAATTACTATCTTTTTATTCACCATATGTCTCTTGAGCCTAGAACAGTACCTGGCACACGCAAGGCAATGAACAGAAATAAAAATAATTCATGGTCTTTGCAAACAAGAGGATTTTAGACCAAACGGACAAACTTATACTCTACACTTAAGAGATGCTTCGGTTCTACATTTGTATGGTTTGCAAACACACAGAACCAAAACCACAATTTTACATTCTGATCATGAGGACAGCCTAGTTGCAAAGATGTCTGAGGAACATGGCACTGCAATCTTGGAGACCTGGAGTGTGCACAAGCTCAGAAGGGGGGCTGGGTTTTCCTGTCAACAGATCCCAAGATCCCCCCATCCCTCACCTTTGGGGTCACCCATTCCTTCCGGCTGGGTGTCTGTGTCTTGACCATGCACTTGGTCCAAGCAGTGACATCCCCCGTACAGTAATAAGCATCACTCTTGAAGACCAGCTGGCCCGAGCATTCCTCGCAGGGAAGGAGAGCACCGAACACTATGCCATCAGCTACTCGGTCCAAGATCTGAAGCCAGGGAAGAAACATGTCAGAGAGGAAAGGAGGGACTACAGAAAAGGACGTTTACAATGTGGGATGGAAGAACTTACACAGACTTCACTCACTAGAAAGAGGCTCACTCTGGGGCTCTGAACAACCCTGGGCAGTTGGTTTACAGTGAAGCATGGATTCTTGTACTTTAAGAGACCTTATTTCTAAGAGAAGAGATCCCCCCGTAGCTTCCCCACCCACAGTGATTTGGAAATAAAGGAGAGCCCAGGATAGATCTTGCAAGGTGCAATACGCCAAGCTCAACTCCAGAGAATGAGGGCAGGGAAGGGCCAGCTGTGGGAACCCGTGGGACACTGCCCTGCCAGCCCTCAACAGGGGTCTCTACTCCCTCCACAAGCCAGCAGCCCTTGGGGAGTCTGAGCAGAAGGCAGCAGAGAGAGGGCCCCAGGCCAAAGAACATGGCATGAACATATGAGGCAAATATGTGGCCTACCAAAGCCCTCTCCAAAATTCCAGATCAAGCATTAACACGGGGGAGATGTCTGGCGGGGCCTGTGAGAGCCTGCCCCAACTGCCCTGGGGCAATGGTGACCACAATGGCGGTGATGACTGTGCAACACAACTACGAATTTTGACTTTTCGCAGTTAATACCAGGAGGTGTTCAAACGGAGGGCCTCCCACACTCCATTGGGACAGTCGCTCCACAACGACTGGGGTGGCCACACGCCGTGTCCCACTTAACACAAAGGCAGCTCACCGCCGACTCCCCGGAAGGCACTTGCTGTTTGTTGAAGATGAGCAGCTCTTTCAGGTCATTGGTCGAACACACTTTCTTTAGCTCATCCTTGATGTTCCAGATCAGGTCGTTCTGGGCCTATGGACAAGATCCAGCAGCTGAGAGACCAGCTCTTTTCAAAGAAAGAAATGCAACTGAAGGAAAAGCCCTGGTCTTGCTGAGCCTCCAGTTATACTTATGCACCAGCTGAGCTGCCCCTCCAAAGGTAGGCTGATCGGCACAGAATTTACTCTCAGCCACATGCAGGTGGACGCCAAATTCAACTTGGAGCGTGGGTTCTCCAAGAACACTGTGGAAGGTGGGGAGGAAACCGCCTGGGAGTGTGGGGAAGGCTGCAGCCAGGGCCCGCATTTACCCGCATCAGAGGAGGTGGGGTATAGCTGTTCCCCATCAATGTAAGAGGGAGTAGGAATGATTCCCAAACACCAATTTCCTTAATAGTATATTATACTCACTATCATGCAAGACTATATTTAAGCTCTTCTGAAAACGGAATAGTCAATCTTTAAGTGCCTACTCTTTGTTGGACACTTATACGCATCATCTCATTTATTCTTGAAATAATAAACTTTGCCGAGATAGGCATTAGCCTCCTCATTTTAGAGGCCAAGGTGAGTGTCTTCGCTCTCCAGGACAATGGGCAAGGGCAAGTTATTTACCATCTTAGCCTCAGACCTCACACCTGTAAAATGGAGATGAAAATGCCAGCTCTACCATGTCCCACAGGGTTGCTATTGGCACCAAAAGAGGATTTTAACGTGATAGTCAAAGCTGCAAGCACACATAATTGCACTTGTTTCCCAGCTTCAAGTTTAAGGGCTCTCTCAATAACATTCCCTCTCTGGTTCCTCCCTGTAGCATACAGCACATGGTGGGACACCAGTTAGGGAGACACAAGAGCACGAGGAAAAAGTCTAGTGGTGCCAGGTTAAATGAAAGTAGAGCTATGTCACCTATGTGACAACCAAGAACAACAGCAGAAACAAATGCACCAGGGTGAGGAAGCTGAGGGAGCATTTTAATTTTCTGACTTTCTTTACATCTCTGACAAAATTGAGGAGAAAGAACACCAAACCCACTAAATGGCAAATGCAAAGTGGCACTATAGTTCGACTGCAGCCAGATTTGCTGCAAAACAAACATCTTTTTTAACCATAAGACAATCACACTGGCCAGGTGTGGTGGCTCACACCTGTAATCCTAGCACTTTGGGAGGCCGAGGCAGGAGGACTGCTTGAGCTCAGGAGTTTGAGACCAGCCTGAGCAAGAGCGAGATCCCGTCTCTACTAAAAATAGAAAAAATTAGCTGGGCAT